>OZ026495.1:19180798-19340798 GCA_964019985.1 Aurelia sp. 4 Dawson et al 2005 | reverse complement strand
TGAGCATAGCCCGTTATCCTGATCAGTCTCTTGATAAAACATCTTTTGATTTCTATGACATACTTCGGGCCATGCAAACTTGTGCCATGAAAGCAAAATGTAGCATTATAACAGAAATTCCTAAGAGTACGGTCACATGACTTGAAATGAGTGAAACCAACCTTAGTGGATTGGTCTATTGGGGAAAGGCGATAAAAAAAAATTTAAGAAACTCGCTGATAGCTCAACGACTAGATACCTGAAAATATACAAAAAATACTGGCATCTAACTGACGATCTTAGGTAAAGATTAACTCATGAATCGTTAAAATCGGCCCAGTATGCGATTTATAGTGGTCTGTCAAAAGTGGATGGCTTATTTTGGCGCAACCGGTATTCCGTTACAAAATCCATCCTTTTTCTACAACAATGGCATCCGAATAGACCTTTTAGCTATTCTGAAAAAGAATCTCAATCGAACGATACTTTGCTACATTTTGTCGAATCTTCGAATGTGCACAATTGTGATAGAAGCTCTAACGCCACTCGATCGAATCTCGTGTATAAAAATGTATAAAAATAACGCTCGATCCAGGCTCTTTTGTAGAATAGCTAAAAGGTCTATTGGCAATGTGTTGACAAGAATTACATACATCACAAATGTTGTTACGTTAGGAAAGCGACCATATTTTGACCCTCGTTGTGAAATACGAAAAAACGTCAACAGTACCTTGTCTTAACGATTCCTCCTCTCCAAACTCTTACTCCATGGTGCCTATAATAGAGATGCATACCATTTGTTACGATATCAATACCCCTTTTCGATCGAACAGGCGACTTCAAATGCCTTTTTCAAGAATATGGGTGTTTTTCGAAACTTTTTGGATGACAATGGAGTACGGTCCATTTACAGTTTTCTATTTATTCCCTTATGTATGATCTAATGATATGAAAATACAGATTGTGCTTCGTATGAATTGTCAAAGGCATCCACAAAATTCGCTTCAATTATTTCTGTTGAGGATGATGAGCAGGCAAGTGAATTCTGTTGAGAGATTATGATGTTTTACAAAGTAGATCTCCTAGCTACTTCATTTCCACCACAAAATGTTTCGTTAACATGGCATCTTGTTTCGTACAGGGGCTGTACCAGACTTATGATCTGGGGTCCCTCGTTTCCATGTACTCCATTGACCTGATGGTGGCGCCTCGGTCAACAGAGACTCATAACGTTACTCTGAAGAACCCGACCCTATTTAGGCCCAAAGTCTGAGTTTCCTAGAGTACCAATCAGATTGCGAGATTTGTCAATTGCTCTTGTGTGACAGAAATTTCGATTTGATTGAAGATCTGATAACATTCCCAAGGGGTTCGAGATTCGAAGCCGTGATTCCATCATAACTCGATTGATGAATGAAGAGATTGGGCCAGTTTTTTCACTATTTCATTGAGACCCTGTCGACCAAGCTTTAACGCAGGCATACAAGGGACTCATCATCATAAGTCTAGGGCTGTACAAGATTTTAGCAAACAAACAGCACATATTGTAGAAATTCTTAATCCCGCAGCGGGCTTCACGCGTTTAGGCCAAACATATCTGAAAACTTGTCGCTCAGAATTCAGCTCTATCTCCATAATTGTTGATGGTCCAAAAAATCTGATTCCACTGGATTACAGTAAACACCCACGTATACGAACCTACAGTTGTGCAACTCAGCCTGACAAGGTTCTTTAAATATAGCAAGTATTTTGTGGGAAATAAGGCTATTCATCTTCTTAGATTGGTTCTTATTTTCTTCAGCACTTTCAGGAATTTCTTCTCTTCAGATTTCAACTTCAAGCCTACTATTTACTGTCAGTTGACACTACTCGAGTTCATGAGGTCTTATTCACAACAGAAGATTGTAGAAGAATCAGAAATTTCTACATAATCCTGTGTAAAGATATCGAAGCTTCTCACTGGATTATATGGAAATTTATGATTCTTTCCCAAATTTCTATTGCGAATACTAGACCTTTCGAAGCCTAGTGCTGATGACATTGGGTTCTTAGACAATGAGGGTTTGCCTTCCAAATTTGAGTCAGTAGGTTCTTAATAACTCGGTTCTTATAAGCGGGTTTTTACAGCATTCAACGCATTTCAAAGTTAAAGAAAATATCTTTATTTGCAATGTACCCCCTGCTATTTGCCAGTATTAGGAAGAGAAAGTCATTTTTTGGAGGCTTATCTTGTGCAGCACCTTCAACTGTACCAATTCCTTATTTAAATTTTTTTAACTACGAAAAATCTCGGACACTATATTTTGGAGCGTACACAATTTTTTACACTAGAATTTTTTATCTTTGAAATGTCCGAAAATATCTTAAATTTATTGTGTGTAATGTATCAAACTTCAGTAATGCATACAAACCATCCAATTGGATTTTGCAAAACACCATGAGAATTATTGACGGTTCTGCTTTCCTGAGAGCTTGTTTGTGCTTGCCAGTGCTAATTATTGATAAAGAAAATCTTGCAAATGTCAAACTAAGTAAACTCATACAGACACAATAGGCAAAGACATGATCAAATTTACCATAGCTGTCTTGAAATCGAAGCACTGAAGAAGGGCATGAACACAGTATAGGGTCTTTCTATAGGGGTAAAATGGATATGACACAAAATATGGATAATTTACATGGAATTCTTGATTGACAGATTTTCCCTCCGGGGGTCAATTTAACCAGATTTTGGTCAGGAATGTGCTATTGAGGCCTCAAAAACATACGCGTTCCTTACACCATACTTTTGAAAAAGCATACTGGACCTCATAGCAATTTTCCGGAAAGTATACCCGACATTATACCATTTTATCGAAACAGGATACCTGACCTGACCTTATACTCTTTACCAAAGTCTCGAAAACTGATACCGTTCCTTATACCAAAATCGCAAAATTGATGCCCTTCCCGATAGCACGTCCCCAAACACAAAGTGTATGAAGAGCTCCTTCGGGATTTTCTCCAGCCACGACCAATCAAGCTACCCTCCTTGGCCTTGCAAATGTTGATTTATCAGTTCATGGAAGATTTGAAAAATTTGAGCCTATAATTTAGTCTTAAGCCGGATCTCAACTAGGTGGGAAAATGTCGAGGCGGAAAAATTTCCGGCAAACTAAACTGGCTCATCGAATTGTCGCCGCCGAAAAATGTCGCGCCGCAAATAGTAGGACTATGTTCTACTTTTAGCGGCTCGACATCTTTCCGCCTAGTAGAGATGCGGCTTTACATACTTTGTGCCATAACTGTATGCAATAACTAACCTATCCTCACTGAAGCGAAGACAACAACATTAATCTTGATCGGGATACTGCGGATTCCCCCTTTTGTAAATCACAAAGGAAAAGATGTTAACTCTGATTGGCTCATCGATCAATAGGACGAACGAAGCGTTTTGGGGCATGCGCAGTTTCATAAAAGGAAGATGAAGGGCAATGACCCTGAGATCGATACTGCGCAGACTCCAAAGCGTTTGGACGGGCGTCTGGCTCTTCTGGAGAAAATCAGAAAGCCTTTCACAGAAAGTTGAAGGTCCTTGTGCAGAGTGGCTACTTGCAAATGTTGATTTATCAGTTCATGGTCGACCATTTACCAGCATCAACACAATTTTCCTCAGCAGACCCTTGCAAAAATATCATGAGTATGTCCATGTAGATTTCTTCTGTCTTATGCATAAGTCATGCAATTAAACGTGTTGGTGTGTTCCCTTCGATTCTGGCTTTGTCAAAATCAATCAAAATTTGATTTGCAAAGAAATAGGAGGCAAAAAAGTCGGTAGGAAGTCCACTATAAGATGAAGCCTGGACAAAAATCTGAATGTTATGTTTTCGAATGAGCTTCTGAACAATTACCATACATCTGCCAATAAGCCCCCAATTTCGAATACCCCCTTTTGAATACCCCCCACCCAAAAATATTTTATGTGAAATAAACTCCCATCCCTGAATAATGGTAAATTGATTTCAGCAAAAAATTCATAGCGCTATTTCTTATTCAGTATCAAGCTTACCACACAATTCATTGCCCAGTTGAAGAAAATACGACAATTTCTAGCCTCCAGCAAAGAACAAAATTAGTCATGTACGTTGTTGTGAAGGCATGAAGGTGTGAAGCTATGAAGGTGTTGTGGTACAATGAAGTAGCAGCCAGAACATTCAGGTGGGGTGGGGCAGATACTCTGTAGGCCCCAACCACTTGAGTGTCATGACAAGGGATGGCAGACTCCATTGGTGTTTAGCTACCTCTTCAATCACAGTTTTTGATGCTAAAAGCCGTAACTTCACTTCACCTTCCTGGTAATGTTTTTGGCTACTGCTAAATAAGCCTCTCCCTTCAAGGAAGCCCCCATCAAAGAAAATTGTTGCAAAATAATCCCCTGGGGGTTTATTTGAGGACTTGCAGTAACTGTAAATGTACCAATGTTTATTTCATCAACTGCACAATATGAAATGAAAAAACTGCAAAATAATACTGAGTGGATACTGTCAACTTGATTCAGTTCACACCTGAACAGACAGTAATGTTGCTCTTTCCATTTCTTTTTGCCTTATTCCATCAGCAACCTAATTCAACAAAATAGAAATGGATTTAATTCTGGACAAGGTATTTTGGCAATAGACCTTTAAAATTATCCTTCAAAGGAGTCTGGATTGAGCGATATTTTTACACATTTTTACAGTATGCAAGGTTCAATTGAGTGGCATTGGAGCTTTGATCGCTTTGTGCACATTCAAAAATTCTACAAAATCTAATGAAATATCGTTCAATCCAGATTCTTTTTCAGAACAGCTAAAAGGTCTAATAAGATAGATAAGGGATTTTGGCATGATACTTTAAACATTTCCCCCTCAGAATTTCAACTAACCATTTAAGAAACTTTAGTAGATTTTTGACACCTTAATAAAATTGGATTAATTCTCTGTGACATCTCTTCATTAAAAGCCATTTATCAAGGATGGTCAGAAGTTCCCAGAAGTTATTAAAGAAAAATAAGATATGATATAATAATGAAAACATGTTCTTGAAGCTTTTAATTTCTTTATTCTACTATGCAAGGGAAAGCTGCTCTGTTAGTCTAATCAGAAAATTCTATTCCATCATGATCCCAAATTTTTCTTATGCAAACAAATGCTGGCAGCAAACAAGAACTGTTTCAACACAAAAACATATGGATTGAAATCACAAATGAAACTTAGAATAAGTCTATTTTACACTGAACAAGAAATAGCAGTCTCAACTTTCTCTAAAAATTGTTAGAAAATTGACTGTTTCTCTGACCATACCAAATTGCAAGAAATACTTTGCTTCAGTGTCTGGCATACTAGCCAGGCAGTCACTACTATCTGATACTTCTCTAAAAGCTCAATTTAGCATAGCTATGGCTTTGTTTTCTTACCTGAGTCCTATGGGACTTCCATTGCTCCTCAAATTTTTCAAGGCATTCTTTGCACCTATTTTTGTACCTTGAAGTGAAAGCATGGTTCCTTAATTCAGGTTGCTTGCTCCAAGGTTGATCCTGTTTAATGATGCTTGATTATCAGTGGCTCTTATTCTCTTTCACTCAAATGAAACTTTTATTGAATATATTTTAAGGGTTGCCCTAAAGCAGGAATTTTCATGAAATATGTACTGTACCAGCTATAAACAGCTCAGATGGTTCTTGAAGCAATGTTTTCTAAACAGGCTTCAACTGGACTCATTGCAACTTTGGGACAGATAGACAGGTTTAATGGATGAATCTAGTCTGCAAAAATAATTAGTTGCTCTACAAAAAAGCAGTCTAAGTTTGGGGCAATTCATGATCACATAGTACTAGATCTCTTAAACACTGAAACTGATCTAAAAAACTACAGTTTATTAAAACATGTACAGTATTGAAACTGGCCACAACATCATACAGAATGCAAGCAGTAGAAAAATCTATGAATTATAAATATATCATGTCAAACCTGGAATATTCTTCAGTGGAAACCAAAAAGTTTTTTTTGTCTGACCTATCACCACCATTCTTCTTCCAAAATTCATGTGTCTTTTTGTGATGTTCAACACTGAAGAATAACAAAACTTGAAATCAAATTTCATTTGATTGTTAAAACACATACAAGAAAGGCCTGCTAGTCGTATCGATCAGACACTTATAAGGTGTGGAGATGCAGACAGCAAATTATCTCAATTTCTTTGGTAGAGTAAATGGCAAATTTTCATTGTAACAAGCTGACCAAATATTTCAGCAACAGCGACTACAGAAAATCTGGCTATCGGTATTTGGCGAAATAACGAAATAGCGAAATAGCGAAATAACAAAATACCGAAAAAGTGACCTAACCAAAATATCATGATTCTGAAACAATTAGGACAAATATGGGCCCACATCATCATCAGAGGTCTTTGGGCATCAAATCGATGACAACACGGCTGAGAGTGGGCAACAATGTGTTCATTTTGAACAGTAGAAACGGGCCAAACAGGAAAAATTTGCAAGATGTTGCAGATGTTGCAGTTCTTCGACATTAGTCAACCTCTGTAATTCAACGTTCAGGTATTTTTCATAAGAAACCCCTAAGATTACAAAAATATTGTATTGGTAAGTATTAGCTTTGGTTTTAGAAAAGTTGTTTACTTTGTCTAGGAAGACAAGGGTACTTTCGCTTGCTCGTTTTGCTTCATGATGCGGCTAATTAGATAGGGTGCAGATAAAGACATAGCTTTACGAAATTCTTTGAAAATTATGAATGAGGATTATTTTCATATGGATGGAGCAAATTACTTCCTTGAAGGGAGCATTTGATTCTTTTCACGAAGAATCTCCTTTTCCTCATCTGCTAGATTTTTGCCCCTGGGCTCTGAGATTTTTTATCCCTAAAGTGCAGGTGTCTAAACTATTTTGTGCAAATTTTCAAAATGCTTCCACCCACCTCCCTGCTATCAATAATGACAGCTCCCTAATTCATCAATTTTTCCCTCACAAATTTCCGTTTTGGCCGATTTGGCTTAGAGTTTTTTCCGACCAACGAAAGTTTCATCCTTGAAGTGTTATTTGGTAACCTACACGTATTTCTTACAAGAAACTAAGAATTTGGCCCAGTAGTGAAAGCTTCTTAAAATTATCGGATTTTGCCCACTCGGAGCTTCTTACGAGTTTTTTCAAACGTTATGTAAAACTATTCATGTTTACTTCCTGCTCCCCCAGGAACGTTTCGAAGCAATGTTTTGTGAGTCTTTTCCAATGTTTAGACATTACTCAAGTACCTTCCAAGTAATATGATATAGAAAAGAAATGAAAATAAAATAAATTTCGTTTTGTCAAAACAAATAATTTCTTAAGGTGCATTTTCCCACTACTGGAGTTTCTTAATCTTTGGCAATCTTAGACTTGAGTTTCTTATAAGCAGTTTCTTAAAAAAATTCATGTATCTGACATAAATAACTTTATACCGTTTGAAAATCTTTCTAGTCCAAGCACTTCAAAGCATTTTAAAGAGGTGAGCAAACTTTTTATCAACTTTAGGGGCAAAGAACTAGGTGGCCGAAATGGGCCAGCGCAAAACTTTTTCAAAGCCGAAAAAAGTTTCCATAATCAAGAAAAAAGTTTTGAAAAAGTGAAAAGGATCGAGTGCCCACTTCAAGGAAGAGTGTTACCCTTTATTGAGAGCATCAATAGGATAATAATCCTCATACATTTTTCCAAACATTTCATTAGATTATGTCTTTGTTACCCTGGGTACCAGAGCCTAATAAAAATTAAAAAAGAATTTAGGCTCTGGTACCCAGGGTATGTCTTTGTCTACACTCAATCAAATTAAACGCATGATGAAGCAAAACTAGCACGCAGCAGTACCCTTGTGTTTTGGGGGTTTCTTATGCAAAATAACTGCACTTGGAATGATGGAGGCTGACTGATCTGAAAGAACTGCAATGTCTTGCAATATTCTGCAAAGTTTTCCTGTTTGGCCTAAATTTGTCGTATTTCGCTGTTTCACTATCATAATATTTTCGTTTGGCCACTTTCAAGTTATTTCGCTATTTCGCTATTTCGTTATTTCGCTATTTCGTTATTTCGCCGAATACCGTTAGCCGAAAATCCAGCATGTCTTTCAAGGCAGACATCTACATGAAAGACTGCATGTAATGTCTTCCACATAGACAATGTTCTGTTTGCGATTTCAAGCAGATCAATGAAAGAGTGATGGGTCATCATATTTTTAAACAATAGTCAGGTGTGTATCTTCAGCGCACACTTTGCAAACTTATCAGTCTGGTCCACATGTAGATGCATATGGGGGTGAAAGCTGAATGCATATCCTGGAACTGAATCTTGTCTTTAGCCAAGGCCTAAAAACTGCTAGAATTAAATGGTTATGGTTTACTTGAACCTTGTAAAGCAACTGTACCTTGCAAGATGTTCAAAGAGACCACCAAGTGTGAGAGACACAGTCCTATCAGTGACATGTTTTCCAACTTTCTTCTCACAAAAGTGACACCAAAATGTAGAACCTGGCTCAAGTTCTCCATCTACAGCCTCTGGACTGCGGAAATACCTTTCACATTGCTTTATCTGTACCAAAGAGAAAGAGGAGTAAAATACTTGACTACAAATGCAGAATTTGAATCATCCCAATTCATTTTACTAACATCCTTGGATGTCAAATTTAGGGAATATTTGTCTGCTCATGTAAGTTTGCAAAGTAAAGCAATGATGGCAAAATTCTTACATGGGTTTATTAAAATGAGAATAATGGGGTTGAAATGATTGGAAAAGTGACAGTCAATTTATGACCCCTTATTTAAGGCTAATTTCCAGTCAGTGGAATTTTCTGAGCGGGCGGAAATTCTTTTGTTTACGAGAGAAAATGTTGCTCTGAAATTGAATAGATTGTTACGGCTGAGCAACATTTGATTCTCTAAAATTCCGCCCGTTCGGAAATTTCAGCTGACTGGAGATTGGCCTTCAAGGAGCAAAATGAGTATTTGCTGCACATCAGATGTTTGAGGGCTAATTACATTTGGCACAATGGACTTTAATAATATGAAGGACGCAGATACAAAGAGGGGGGGTGACGGATTTTTGGCACATTGAGGCCTTTCAAACCTACATTCTCATCAGAGTGTGACTTTACATTTGGAGCAGAGATTTCTGTTACAAAGGCAAAATGGATTACTGTGATTGACAGGTTGATTTACATTGTCTCTTGTTTACGGGGGCTCAATTTAATTCAGTTCATCGAGGTGTGTCTGTGCTTGAATGGTCTGTTTTCATAATATGTTGATAAATTCAAGTCTCACTTAACTTTAAAAAACATTAACATTGAAAAATGAATCTTTCATTCTTATTCATTTTCCCACAGCTAAACACATGTCTAGGTGGTGATCTTCCTCTTCTGCAGTCCTCTGATGCTGGTATGCCAAATTTATCCGCAGGGCATCTGACCGGAATTGGTGCATTTTAAGCAACATGGATCTGTCCTGAATGCTCTAAGCAATAGGATAAACAATAAAATAAGACAAGGCAGAAATCTATGCCATCATCGGTGTGGTGTTATTATGCACACAGCACACAAGGCTGGAGAATACACTCCTTTTTTGGGACCTTTTTGCAGTCTTGTATTGGATTAAATTGGTTCACATGTGGTATAACATTTAGCACAATGATCTTTTTGGCATCAAATTAGTCGAAAATCATATTTTTTGAACTTCTGTTCTGTCTGCCACAAAGTCACAAATCTCAAGGTCAGTCTGGTCTGAAAGTCGGTATCTACTGTGGAGGAGCTTAGGCCAAAACTTACTTTGCTGTTGAACTTCAGTAGTAGCTCTTTACGTTGCTTGACATGCTTTGCTCCATACTGATGTTTTCGGCCATTAGATTGATGGATTCTGCAAACCTTGCAATATTGAAGGTTATCTTGCTTTGACGCTTCCTCCATTTCTTTTCGGTTTAGCAAACGCGCGGGAATCTTGGGACATGCGGTTGTTCCTGCGCTGCTGCGTCGTGCGTGGACTGAAGACTGACGACTTCCTCAACTGAAAAGTGACAGCAGCAACAACAACAACAATCAAAAGTTAGAGGGACTTATGTAATGAGTCTGTGCGGCTGCGCATAGAGTTAGGAAAAAAAATTTTCCTAACTCTATGGCGGCTGCGTCTTCCTCCGCTGTTGCTGTTGCTGTTGTTGAAACGCAACTCATTGAACTGGAGACAACGATTTCTAACCCTCCTCCCCAGCTCCCATACTCTGGGCTTATCAACAGGTTCACCCCTTGTGCTCTAATCTTTATTTTCAATGGCAGAACAAGAATTTTTTAAGTATCAAATCCTTTGATGAGGAAACTTCCTTTTAACTTGAAGAGAGAGAAAGACTTTCCACCACAGGGAACACTGGAACACCTTCTTTGTCATCAATATCAGACAAACAGGGCTGGCACCAGAGGAGGGGGCTACAGCCCCCATCAGAGGCACCTAGCCCCCCTGTTGGAGGACATTTTGGATCCTTGTTGGAGGAACTTTGGCAAAAGAATGCACGAAAACACCATTTTTCAGTCATTTAAGCTCCCCTGTTGGAAAATTTCTGGCGCCACCCCTGCAGACAAATCAAAATATTTCCAGAGGTAATGCTAAATATCTTGAGAAGGTGCTACTTTAATCATTGTGGCTGCAATTGTAAGACCTGGGGTAGCGTTCAGAGCACTTTGAAAGACAGTTTTTGGAAACTTAGAAAATAAACCTTTCTTAAAGGCAGTCTGTCACGCATTTGATTGGGTGATAATGACAATACAAAGAATAGGAAATTTAAATGGCTGATGATCCTCTGACTTTCTACGGCCGTAGAAAGTCAAGAAGATTAGCCCTCCTTTGTTTCAAATACACAGATTCACAAAGAAATCTGTTGTTGTGAGCTCTGATTGTAGCAGCCAATCAGTTACGTGACAGACTGCCTTTAAGACATCCACAGGGTTGACTTCACAAAATCTTTTCATTGTTGTTTTCAGTAAAGTCCTTCCTTTCAGAAACAAATCTGTGGGAAGCTCAGACCCTGAATTTTTCCAAGAACATATAGCAAAACAACAAAGTGATATAAATAGGCTGATATCCAGTCTGCAATCTTCACAGTGCATGGGGAATGATCTTCCTCATGCCACTTTGACTGATTCCAGCCATGCCATAACCCCATAATAACACCATCTGTGGCAGATTTTTTGTGAAATTTACAAAAACCCCAACCCTCAGAAGGGCTGCTTCCTCATGCCAAAATCAAAGAATGCAAACTGGGCTGAGGTCAAATATTGGGTTTCTTAAAGGTGGGACTTTACAGTACGGTAGATACCAATATCCTTATCACAGACATAAACAAATGCATCAATTTTAGTAGGTGTGCAGAGTATGGCACTCGGAAACCAGAACCTTTAATAGGTTGTTCAAAATAGACAATAGAGAGCAAAAGAAATTTCTCCTTGAACACTGGAGATTTTATCGAACAGTGCCATACTCTGCAGACTGGAATTTTAGCATAACACAGGCATTTACAGTTGTCAGTCCAGATCATGTATGCCACAAATTCGCTACATTTAAGTCTATCTAACATTGCAGCTTCAATGTCACAAATGCGCACTAGCTGGAGATGTCCATAGCAATATCATCAAACCCAAACTGTCCACATTTTTTTCCTGCAACTTTGCACCCAAACACTAATGATTCCTGCAAAGATGAACCCTTCAACAATGAAGATAATGTTCCTGCAATAAAAGTATCACCAGCACCTAGTGTATCAATGAGCACAGGAGGGGGAAAGGCATCTGCATGATAAACAATACCACATCTATCTATTGCATCAGCCCCCAGTTCACCCCATGGACAAATGATGGTGAGGTTTTCCTTCAGACCGCATTTTATTTTTACATTTGTCACTGTCTCCTTAGCTGATTGATATCCTAGATGCAAAGCAATGTCTTTGCTTATAAACAAAACATCCGCTTTATTTGCAATTCCTGATGATATTAGTGCTTCGTATCGCTTTGGCTTTTCAAACTCAGCTGAAATATTGTAATTCAAATTTGTTTCCTCTCGAATTCTAGCTGCTTCACAAACCATTTCAGTGAGATGAGGGAACCCCCTTCCCTCAAAATGAACCCATGCATATTCAGAAAGATCAATCGTTTTGAATTGCTCTAAGGTTAATTCTGGAAAATCGTTTCTACCATGCATGATTGTCCTTGAACCTCTGTTTCTTGTAACTATGCAACATGAAGTTGGAAATCCATTGCTTTGAAATACAACACAGTGTTTGGTGTTTACACCTTTCGTATCCAATGACCTCTTTGCGAAATCTGACATGGGGTTTCCAAATGCAAAAGCACTGAAAAGATGGACTTCATTTCCTAACTGTGCTAAAACTTCGGATGTGTTTGCAGCATTGCCACCTTTCTGCCAATATTGCTTCAATACTCTAACATCTTCATCTTCCTCGGGAAACTTCTCACACAAGTTTATTATATCTAGCGTGGTGAGGCCAAATACAAGAATCTTCTTTGCCATTTCAGGGTCAAGACACTCCCCTCTTTGCTGCTGGAAATTTCATTTCGATTGTTTTGATTTCGCCAAGCAAGCACGTTGAATTGGATTGAAGGGCATGGAACCACATGGAACCACTGATCAGTGCATGGAACACAACAGCATGATCACACCAGTACCTGTGGATCACGGATCACACAGATCAGTGATCACACATGGCTCGTCCAGAGACATCTGAGCACAAACCAAAAGGGCGCGAAAGCAAGACCAGACCCATACCTCTAGACGAGCATTGCCAAGCCGACACTGTTACTGAGCTTGTTGCAAATTCAAAATAGGGGAGACTTGGGGTAGCACCTTCAGGAAAATAAAGGCTAAATTTTTAATTGCTTTCTCGAGACATTGTGGTACAAAATTCCATGTATTGGGACCGAATCTATCACCATAGACGTTGAAACCAGGGGCACTGGGGGTACGTGCCCCCAAGGTTTGCAAAAAACACAAAGATGCCTCCTCCACCGAAAAATGCAGTAATACCTATAATGAAACATAACTGTGGTGTCTAACTACCCATGCTCACACTGCTCCTCCTAAACAGAAACACTTTTGCTCAGCTACGTATGGAACACTGTTGCTCGGAGCAGCGTACCCGATACAACTTGCCCCAAGCTCGGGGCGAGTTGTGTTGTAACAATCCGATCATGATTTTCATTTACAATTTACCGAAAATCTACAGGCGCCATATTTTTGAAACAACATATGTCCAATAGCCAATGATCAAGCACAACACATGGTGGTATAAAAATTGGTCTGCATTTTGCTGACAAGGAGGAAATTTCATTTTTCTGAGAAGTGATACTACTAGCCCGAGTCTCCCCTGCTACCATTTGAAGCAAGAGTACGTTAGATAAAAAGACTGTTTGCAACTCCTTGTTGTAATTCATTATTGCGATCTTGAAATGTAGGCAATAGACTGGAGTGGAGTGTTTGCATTGTAATTAATGATACAGTCAAAACAAATAGGAAATATCATGGCAATGAGTAAGTGCACAAACACCGTTAAAAATTAACGTAACAAACTATAAATAAAAGCCCGTGGGATCATTGAGGGTGGGGGGTGAAGGGTTTGTTAGGTCTTCTTCAGCTTTACAGGTTCATAATGCATGGCTGTGACACCATCGGTATTACCTTGAAGCCCGGGGGGGGGGTACTTCGCTATGGGGTAAGACGGGGATGTGCGCCAGTTTTGGGTAGTTTTTAGCCTGAAAATTTCTGTGAATGGGGTATAATTTCACTTCGAATTTTCCTTTTCCGGGATTGGGGTTTACTTTCATACTCAAAACTCTGGTTATGGGTGCTGAATGAAAGTGCAACTGGATAATCCTTCGAGCAACGCGTGGTCAGTTTCAGGTGAACAGATTTCAAGTATTTTTTGTGTTTAAAAACGTGCTCAGATCAGAACTGCGTTCCAATGGCCACTTGGGACAAAAGTTGTCGTTCCCAGCCCTCGATCCCTTATCATTTTGACGTCGAATTGTTTTCGTTACTTCTTCAAAATTCTGGGATTGGGTATCAATATCTGACAAAAATTCTGGGATTGGGTCGTAGCAAAAATCCTTGCGGCGCACACCCCCGTATGAATTTATAGCGAAGTACCTCCCCCGGGCCTTGAAGAATGCTGTGGCATACACAGTAAGTAATTGGAGGGCCACTGAGATGGGCCATTTGTTGAACCTAACAATTTTCTTTCTGTGTTCACGATGATACAGATAAACGGGTTCCTATTTCAGATCCCCCATTTCGAACACCGTACAATTCCTGCGTCTATATGCTGTTGTCCAACCACAGACTTGGGATACTTCCAAAACCGGTTTCTGATACATCGATATAGCCTATACTCTACAATGTAGAGAGTTTATAAAGGTAAGATATTTCAGTGGTAACCAAAGAGGTATGCAAGACTTAATTGACTGAAGTTAACAAGGCCCATCAGCTAAAGCAGGGGCGACTACAAGGTGTTACTGAAAAAAGGCAACCCAACTTTATTCAAGATTCAGCAGGAATAATAATATTCGAAACAATTTCATGCACACCATCTGAAAGGACAACGTATCTTCCTTCATCTGATATCCAGTTTGGGCATAATAATTAAATATTCATAACGAACTTGACGTATTCGTAAGTATGGCCTAGTTCAGATGCCAGGGAGTGTCACTACATTCACATACACCTTATTTTCTAATTCATTCCATTCAACCGAAAATAACTTTATGTACTTGCTATCGACCTGTGATTCTCCACGCCTTGAAGAGCTTTTTATATCTGACTACTAAGCACGCTTACATGGAGAGCGTGCAACAGTATTCCCTTAAGAAACTTAACAATGCTACTTCAAAACATTTTCCTATTGTACTGTTAATAAATTCATATAACCTATCTTTGCGAGAGTTTATTTCATCCTTCTTATTAAAAAATGTATTTTATTGCAATAAGTTTGTCTTTATCCTACATTAAGGCATCAGCTTTGGTGCTTTTAGGCCCGAAATGTTTTGACAAAAGCTGCTTCATAACTCTTTGCGGCAGTGTTGATTTACTGTTAAAGAATGCTGCGTTTGAAATTGGCCATGACAAATAACTACATAAATCATGGGAACTGTGGACACAATTTGGGTGTTGATCGTGTCCACAATACCTGGCCTAAATTATGCTTAATGATAAAATGTATTTTATTACCTTGCTTGTCTTCAATTCACTGTTTATCTTCTCGTTCTTATCTGGGAGCACAGCAGGCTGCTATCAACGGTTCCGCATGGGCCTAATGTTTTGAACTGCATTGCGATTCGAAAGCCGTGACCTGAGAACTAGTTTCCAGACATTAGGCCCATGCAGAACCGTTGATAGCAGCCTGCTGTGCTCCCAGACAAGAACGAGAAGATAAACAGTGAATTGAAGACAAGCAAGGTGACGAAATACATTTAATCATTAAACATAATTTAGGCCAGGTATTGTGGACACGATCAACACCCAAATTGTGTCCACATTTCCCATGCATAAATCACCAGAAAGAAGAAAGATGGTACTCGCTGATGGTAGAAAGGCTGAGTCAAAAAAGTCTAGGCGTTTGGCAGGCCTGGCATAAGATGTGACCGATATTCAAAACTTAGTTGTTAATCTATCAAAGGCTAACTTAGATGGGAAAATTTTGTTTGGTAAAATTACACACCTGTAAGACCCATAGACCTTATAGCTATTTTATAAAAGAATCTGATCGAAAGATCTTCTAATGCATTTTGTAGAATTTTCGAATGTGCACAATAGCGATGGAAGCTCTAACGCCACTCGATCGAACCTCACGTATGAAAATGTATAAAAGTAACGCTCGATCCAGGCTCTTTTGTAGAATAGCTAAAAAGGTCTATTGGTTAGAACAGGGCCTGTAAAGGGTTTTCATGGGAATCCAAGATTCCACGTTCCATTCTGGTCCACGACTTACGTCGCATTACTTAAAGGACAAGTCCGGGGTTGATAAAATTATTGTTAAAAGCAACCTTACCAACTGCTAAACACCAGTCGTGAGTTCTGTCCAAGTTTTCATGCCTCGAACTTTCATCAATTCGACGATTAATCTTTGTAAGTTAGGCCAAATATCGTCACCATGTGTATTTTGTTGTACCAGTGTGCGAACGCGCGATAAGGAGGCTAGCAGTGTAAGGTGGTATGATATATTTTATCAAAACATTTGGCAGCCTCGCTCAAGTCAAGGTGAAGTGACGTGACAGAGAATGACGTCTTTTCTCACTTCTTAGCAGACTGAGATATGTAGTTTTGCAGATTCGAAGAGAAAAAATTGGAAAAGAAAGAGTACTAAACACCATTCACAACAGTGTAATCACTTGAATAATCAACAATTATAACAACCCCGGACTTGTCCTTTAACCTTTAACCTTGTCCTTACATTGTCAGTCTCAGAAATATAATTTCAATTTCAATAGCAAGTCCAGAATGGAACGTAGAATTTTCGATTCCCACACAAACCCATTTCAGGAATTTTTCTTATTGTTGGGTCTTCAAGATGTGTAAATTTACCAAACAAACTTGTTTCATCTAGCTTTTGACTGACAGATTGATATTTTAGTTTAGAATAGCGGTCACATACCTTTTATCCCATAGTCTACTAAACGCGTAAACCATTTTTTGACTCATCTGGCACAGTACATCTACTCAATCTTATCATATTTTCAAGATTTTCAATTGTAGTTGGGTTGCGTTTTCTCTGAAACACCTCGTATCATTCCATTCATGACTGTGCAGTTTAGGGAAGGGATCTCGTAAGGACTCCGAATGCCCTCCGCATGGAGGAAACCTGCGATGTTGGGAAAATTAGGAAATATCATTTCCTGCAGGACAAGAAAGGGACATTCTGCACAGAACATCTGAATTTGTTCAAATTGGGTAGTACAGTTTGGGTCGTATCCACAGCGGAGATACTCCGTGCATGCACATACGGGGTGGTAAGTCCAATATTTCGGGGTCAGAGTATTGTCGAAAGCGCTGTTTTTTTTGGTCTAAAAGAAACAGAAGTATGGCCATGATACTTTTGGCATCAAATATCGTTACACTGACAATTCTTTATTCCTCAAAGGCAATTCTGATGTCAATTTGCATCATTTCAGGATAATTTTACATTCGTTTACAGGTTTCAACCATTAAGGCTACTCTCCATATAAAGCATTTTGAGCGTGCGGGCGCTGCGACCAGGATTGACTTGTTCGGTAGCGATCGCAAGCGCCCGCGATGGGAATTGAACTTGTTCCTACTCTCACAGCACCAAAAATCGGCCGCCTGCGATCACATTGATTGTTAAAGCTTATCAACTGCACATGCTCCAATTAGGTAGCAGCGCTTGCGCGCTCAAAACAATTAATATGGAGAGCAACCTTAACATAAGCTGATATTTTCTGGGCTGCGATGAAGCTGCATTGATACTTTTGGGATACCTGAAAATTTCTCAGACTGACCCCATGGTATGTCTATGCTATGAGTGTCCCACTGGGGTCGTATCAAAGTCTACAATCTGATAACGAGCAAGTGATATAAATGGCTACAATCTGTTTCAAAAGACTTGTCACATAAGTTTGTTTTGCATCGAAGAAATAACTTGACGTACTTAGTAATAGTAGTAGCAATTTGTTTTGAGTGGGGTTGTCAGGATTTCTAGGTACTTAAAGCTAATTCAGGCCAACTATGCATGCTGCGGTGAGCCATGGGATCCCTAGTTTAACGACCCTTCCGAAGGAAGGCGAGATGAGCTGTGAGGTCAGGCCTCCGAGGTCACCCATGCGGAGTCGACCTCACTCGACCGAGCTAAACCTAGCTTAACCAAAAGAAGACTGTATGAGCCGCTCGGCCACTCATCCCGTTCTTTTCAACACAAATTATCACATTTGCTGCCATTAGATTGAAGAAAATAAGCTCTGTATCAGTATCAAATCCGAGGGTCGTATCAACTCCGTTAAAGTCTCGTGCACTTATGGCAAAAATCCTTTTGTTTTCAAGAAAAATCCAGAAAAAATTGCTATAGTCATCTAGTTTGAAAATTTTCGTATGCCTTTTCGTAAGAGAGACAAACGCCTCGACCAAATCTCCAAAAAAGATAGTGTAAGTGTCTATCATATCGGTATTCGGATCAAATGGCCTGGAAAGAATTTAGGCAGAGTCTACTGAAGGTAAATGGGGTACTGTTACATCAAAGTTGACAATGTCAAGGAGACTGATTTAAAAACTTGTAGCTAGAAAAATCTGTGAATTGTGAGTTTTACGGTATTTATCCTCTTTTTTTCGTGACCCATCGATCACAAAGCTACCTATATCAGCCATGAAGTCCCTACTTTGCTGTAATCTTACCGCGGAATTTTTCTTAAATCTTTACTGTTTCAAATTAGAGCATTCTTCTTCTTACGAAAAGACCCATGAGAAGTTGTCGCTAGTCTGATTTACAATTCTAAAATCTCAAGTCAAAATTCAAACAATTTGAACAATAAAAGCGCAGCAACTTTGACAGGAAATGTTGACGCTAAGATTACAATTAAAACCCCAGAGTTCCATTCAAGCAACTTCAAGGGAAGAAACTTTGGCGAAATAAAGAAGACGCGAGACTGTAGCGAATGGAACAATACGGGAAAATTTGCGGGAATAAACTTTCGCAAGTTACGTTTCTTATCAAATTTTCATAATTTTCAAATGTTCCTCAACTCTTCGAAACCCTTCCAAACTGTCCACAAATATAATCTGATCGCAATAATATTTGCTGTTTTTTATCTAAGGAAATTCGCGGGAATAAATTGTCGCGAATTCCATATTTTTGGAGATTTCGCCGAATTTCGGCCAAAAACGCGAAAGTTGCTTTCCTTAAAGTGGCCATTCCAAAGAAGGGTGTAACAACCTCATAAATTATCCTTTGTGGAGCTCTGAACGTTCGCGTAGCTACTTATGTGACAAGAACTTTGGCACAGTATTTTGTTGGGATTTCAATGGTTTAGTATACACGAGTTACAATGGGTAATAATGAAATAAGTTCTAAATTTTGTAATACTGATAATGATACAATACATATTGCCATCGAGAATGTATACGACCGTTTGTACATTATTCGGGGAATTCACAATTGATAGCTTGTTAAAAAAGCAAAACCATGTTATTAAACGCGATTACAACAACAACAACATAGCAAGCTACAATGCATACGGGACATGAATTGGACTTACTAAAAGTCTTACAAGTCTCTCTTGTGAGATGGGCTTGTAGCAAGTCCAGGCATAAATGAACGAAAATGGGAATCGATCATCAAAACGAAATCACAAAAGTCAGCAAATATCACTGAAAGCTAATGGTCGGTTTTTGTTCCAGGGAAGTCAGTAAGGACAGTCGGCAAACTTATGAAGTGTTTGTTGTTGTCACTCTAAGTTCTATTTAGTCGATTGTTCTCATCTGCTCAAACTATGACTCCTAACCTTAGTTTCCAAAGACCCAAGAAACACTACAAACTCTTCAGGGTGGTGATAATTCGTTTTGACCTGCTTGGAAAATGCTGTAAACAAACTCGAGGCGATTCTCAAGCATTGTGTGGATCACAATCAGCGCCGTGCTGAAAAAATATTTTGCAATTAAGCGCATTTTTATTTTGGCATTCAAACCAAATGGAGAAAGTGGGCGGGCATCATTGGAGAACGGGGTTGGACGACATCAATTGCGATGAGCATCTTGCGCTATCTCGATCCATTTCTCATCGGTGACATTTGAGACCTTTGATATGCAAACGAAATTCCATAAACTTATGATTTGACTGCATCAGGTTTACATAATAGGCGAATACGCTAAAGATAGCGGCGAGGAACTTTTTACCAAGATGCATTGCGTTCGAATCAGAAATCTTTAACGAATCTACAGGGATTCGATTATGGAACGCAATGCATCTTGGTAAAAAGTTCCTCGCCGCCATCTTTAGCGTAATCGTGTGTTGGCCTATTTTTCTTTCTTAGAAATGCACAACTATTAAGGAAATCCTTGACAGTTTATAACAATCTTAATTTCTATTGGAACTGACATCCGTAAAGAAATGAAGTGTTTGAAATATCTTCCACATTTAGGTAGTACTGCTGAGCTTTCCAAATTCTTTGAAAAGTGACATATATGTGCTCCTTATTATTTTGGTAAATGACTTCACGGACAAGGTAAGGAATGGCTTATGAGTTGCATTGCAAATGGCTAATGGGTCGAGGTGGGCAATGGGGAATGGGTTACATATCGGCATCTATCCGTGCTCTAAGAATGAAGTCTTATTTTGCAGCCCCGTCAGTTACAAACCTTTGGTGACGTATTGACGATTGTGATTCAGTTACTTTGTTTGGGGCAAAAACCTGTTAATAATGAGTAAACAAAATACATAATTAAAACAATACGGAAATAATGCTATCATTCTAGCTACGAATTGATCAACGTGGCTAACAGTGAATGCATGTGATGTCAAAAATCAACTAAACATCTGGCAAACTACCACTATTCTATCATCGCTAACAACTTCTAATAATTCTGCCATTATAGACAGCATATTTGGACAGCAAACTGAATTAATTGGTCACATATTGACTGGAAATGGCCACTGTATTTCAAAGCTTACAGCCCGAAGGATGCATTTAGGAGTGCTAAGAAGCTAAGCTTCTCGAAGCAGTCCTGGTCCTTTCTACCGAGCGACAATATTTCGCGATTCCTTTATTCTAGAGTTACCGAGAGTTAGTAACTCCCTTCGTACAGCCGGGTGCACCAAGAAAAGTTCACGCGATTGAAAATGGATGGATATGAATCTGATGGTGAACCACAAACCGCAAACGAGGGCAGCCTTGCTTTTGCAGAGAAACTGTATTAGGCCACTACGAACTTGAAGCAATGAATTGAGCTGAGGCAGAGAAGCAAAAGAAGGCCAAGAAAGGCAGAAGAAGCCACTATAAAGACACAGGTATGTTGACGTTTATATTTTCAACCATTACTTCGTTTCCTGCGACCCATGGGCTGATACATCTTAGAACATCTTTGAAGTAACAAATGACTCACTCCGATGGTATGCACCTATGGAACAGCCTCGACCTTCATATCAAGCAAGCGCCCTGTTAACATGTATTTAAACGTCGGCTATAAAGTATGACCAGAATGTAAATATTGTGAATTTTAGTTCTGTAATTAGCCTATCTGTAAGTAGTTTTATAAATATGAAATTGTACGCGTTAATTGTTTTTGACAACCCAAGAAAAATAGCCTTAGCTGAATGTTTAAAGAACATAAAAATGAGGATCAAAAGCGAAAATGATCGCCTGGAAATGAAATGATCTTTCCAACGAGAAACAAGGATAGATTTTGTAATATGATGGCAGCAGTTGCTTTAATTGACACCTAGATTCAAAGCGATTAGCGACTGCAGACAAAGGAAATCCTCTCAACCAGCAAATAACGACAAACACGGCTGCAAGAGTTACCCCAAACCAGGAGTGTAAACTCTCGTCTGGTGCAAGGAAAAGATGGTTTTTAAGAGAAGTTATCTGCCTATAACGAAATGAGAAGGGGAAATCTGAAGTTCTGACTTGCGGATTTCGTTTATTTGTTTCAGAAGCCAGGCAGAAGGGACTATCATTCTCTGCTAATTAGGGCTTAAACGAAACAAGTACCACATAGCTCCTGAATCAAATAAACAAACTTTGCGAGATAGACCTTTAGATTTATCCTTCTCCTTTCATTAAAGTAGATAACTACTCTTGAAACCACCTTTCTCTTGCACAAGGTGAGAGTTTGCCCTACTGGCTCGGGGCAACTCTTGCGGCAGTGTTTGTTTTGATTTATTGGATGAGACAATATCCCTTGTCTGCAGTAGCTAATGCCTTTGAACTGAGGTGCCAATTAAAGCAACTGCTGTTATTGTATTAAAAAAGCTATCCTTGTTCCTACGAGAAAGAAACAAAAACAAACAAAATAACGATGTATTCTGGTTAATAATCTGACTAATGAACCAATCTGTAACATTTTGAAGCTCTTTGAAACAGAAGGCAAACCAGTCAACAATAACCAAAGAAGTGGCATATCTAAGACTACTCATTTTTACTGTAATGATGATGGTAGCTATATCGTATGGAAAATACGAGATAATTATTGTTCTGTTGACGGAATGAATGAATAAACTAGCTAGAAACTGATTCAATCATTCGCTAGTATTCATACAATAGGTGACATTCCGTATATCGTTTTATTGAAAATCGCGTCTTACTTTTTCAAAGCAAATGCTACGATGATTCTTTCCTTCCATTTTCTTTCTCTTGTTGTTGTAATTTCTTTTTCAGGCGCTCGTTCTCTTCTTTGAGTCGTTGGTTTTCATCAGTCCAAGTTGTGACCGTTTCCTTCAATGTCTCCACTTCCCTGAGAGTCTGAACAACACCTTCCAAAGTCGACTGTATCGTCGTAATTTGACTCTGAAAAAGAACAAATTCATCAATTAAGTTATGAAGTGATTTAGACTCCATTGTGCAATCTTTATCTTTTTTTCATTTTCCTTTATTGTGGGCTTGTTTGATTGGTAATTCTAAATCTACCAAATTCTGAAAACGGTAGAGTTCGCAGAGACAGAAACACAGTGCCTAATCAAACACAAAATTCTTCAAAACAGCAGGTTTCAGATTCATCCTGGCAAAACAAAGTTTCCAGTTGAAAAACACAAAGACGAGAAATCCGCCTCGTTTGCAGAGATTCGCAAATGAAAACGAGCATCTCTTCAAAGTATGCCAAACCTTACGCCTGTTCAAGCAGAAGGTTCGGCAGGCCATTCAAACCTGCTAAACCTGCCGTTTTCGGAATTTGGTAGTCAATCAAACAAAAATTTCGCGTCTTCCAGGCCTACCGTTTTCAGGATAGACGATTACGCTAAAGATGGCGGCGAGGAACTTTTTACTAAGATGCATTGCGTTCTAATTGCGAATCCTTAACGATTCTATAGGGATTCGATTAAAGAACGAGCCCATCTCGGTAAAAACTTCCTCGCCGCCATCTTTAGAGTAATCGTCTATTGGCACCAATCAAACACACGCTTTATTGCTATTTTTAGGATGTGTCTGATTGGTAATCCTAGACATGCCAAATTCTGAAAGCAGTAGACTTCGCAAAGGCAGAAATGCAGTTCACTTTATCATTCATATAATATTTTATGTATTTCATCTCCAACAAGAAAGTGATTCTGCGATTAGGACTCATTTACTGAGTAATAATGAATGTAAAGCAACTTTTGCGAGCATTTTTGCCGAGTTTTGTGCAGGGCAAGATTAGCCTTCCATCTCAAGGTTTTAGGAGTGGTGCTTGTTTATCAAACTACGAGATCCTTCCCTCTGTCGACTGAAGTTGTTTCCCATTGAAGATCCACCAAGTTGTTTTGATTTGGCGCCAAAGGCGTTGATCTTTGGCCGCTGTTATTTGAGTCTATCCAGTCGTTCGCTTGGGTTAGCGTCACTAAAAAAGGAACCTCAAGTAACGCTCATCTCATTGAGTTGAAATCGCTCCACTGAGGGCCTTATTCCCATAGAGCTGTGAAATAGCAAAAAATATTTCAATCGGTGACGACATTGTGTCGCCCCGTCGCCTACCGATCAGCATGTGGCTTAGAGCAAGGCGATTTTTGCTTTTGTGGCAAGAATGATCCTTTACTGAAGTACTGACACCTGATTTCATGGTGAGGCTGTTTTAGAAAACTGATTTTCAAGGCACTTTAAACCTAGTGGTTGTGAGAAAAAGTAGCAGATGATTTGGGCCCAATAGATCTTTCAGCTACATTCTAAAAAAGAATGGGAATCGAAAAACAGATTGATACATTTTGTAGAATGTTCGAATGTACACAATAGTGACAGAAAGGCTCCAACACAATTTATTCTAACTCTTTGTAGAGTAGCTGAAAGGTTTCATATAGAATCAGTACGGAGCTTTACCATTTCTGCAAGCATAGAAATAAATTGTATTTGTGGCGATATCAGTTCAGGCAAAAAGCGAAACTGTGACATGTAATCGAGTCTTGGCTTGGGTGTTATTGCCAAGTGGCTTCACATTTTTATTTTTTCTTATCTGGTTATCAGGAATCCTCTCCTCCCGAAACTTATCAATTGCTCTAAAAAGAATGGTATGCCTCATGTTCATGGCAATTTAAAAAGACACTTTAAACAAAACAGTTTCCTTTCACGGCTCATAGTGAGCCAGCAGGCGCTCGCTGCAAAAAGTCAACTTTTGCAAAATGGAATAAGAAGTTTTTACGATTGAAGAATGAATTTTGGTACCCACTTTGATAAAATATCTTCAGTAGAAACAGACCCGGCAACTTTCGAAGTTGTAGAAGATAATGATTTAGTAGGCCTACATTTTCTTGGCTGCGGAATCAAGCATGGCCACAGTTGGCCAACGGTGTTCCATATCATACATCCTGCAACATCACGCAATGTACCAACTGGTTGACTGCAACCTATACCTGATTTTCATGCACAATGATGTTCCAAATTCTTCAGGAATTATGGAAAATGTTGTATTTTTCTGTCATATCATTTCCAAATTCTTTTCCTTGTGGCTAGTTATTTTGAAGAAATCTTTAAATAGGTCAAATACTACAAGCAGAACATAAGAAACCTGCTACTTTTCTTGAAGTGCAGGCTATACTCTAATATTTGATAATGTTCTCCTTGTAGTATTTTGCGAAAAAGAGATTTTGTAAAATTTAAATAATTGCCCTACAAAATCGAGATTTACTATGAAGAATGCTTTTGATCCGACACAATCATGTAAAGTGGAAAAATGAAAGTGATTCAGCTTAAAAACACACTGGTTTAGCGGATCTGAGCCTCGCCGAAGTGACAAGCCTTGCGTTCACTGGTAACTCCCAGAGCTGACTTCAAATAAAGTAAAAATATCTCTATCGCTTAAAATCACAATGCAGAGACTCGAAAATATACATTAACAGCTTTAGAATAATATCAAAGGTGGGGTAGTGCAAGTCAAGTTATTCCATCATTCTAACACATGAGGTATTCTTAGGTGCAACATGATCTACAAGCGCCTGCCCCTCTGATCTGGCGCACTGTGTGGCTTTGGAGAATTGGGCATTGCATGAGAATTAAAACCATTCCTGCCATTATCGGGCCCTTGTAAAGTAGAGCCATCTTTTGCGGAATCGTCTATTTCCTGCCTTTCATGTGGCAGGAAACTTTTCAATCAAATAACGAAACTTACTTACCAATGCGTCTTGGATCGATAAAGGTGTAGCTTGCGCTGCTGCCAACCTTCTTGTATCACCTCTGAAATATCAAGGAGAAGTTGGTCTTAGCATTTTGTCTCCACTCTTAGCATTGTATTTTTCAAACGTCCGAACCTTCAGATGATTGAAAATGGTCTACTACCTCACCAAAATTACACTGCTGCTAGTAATTTCAATTTAACTTAACTGCAAACCTGCTCTTACCAAAACAACAAATCATCTTTGACAAATTGAAAACAATCAATCTAACTGCTGCTAGTAGTAATTTCAATTTAACTTAACTGCAAAGCTGCTCTTACCAAAACAACAAATCATCTTTGACAAATTGAAAACAATCAATCTAACTGCTGCTAGTAATTTCAATTTAACTTAACTGCAAAGCTGCTCTTACCAAGACAACAAATCATCTTTGACAAATTGAAAACAATCAATCTAACTGGTCAGACTTGGCAAAAATTGATTGACACGTAAAATACCCAGGACATATTTTTTTCAGAAAGTTCAGATAAGCTTCCAACCAACTTGAAAGCGGTGCGACTAATAGTGATAAACCGGTTTTTAAAATCTAAGTTGACATATTAGCTGCACAAATATGATCAATTCATACAAATAGAGCTACATGGGAATCAAATATCTAAAGGCTGATTTCCAGTCAGTGGAATTTTCCGAGCGGGCGGAAATTCTTTTGTTTGCGAGAGAAAATGTCGCTCTGAAATTGAATAGATAGTTATGGCTGAACAACTTTTAATTGTCTAAAATTCCGCCCGCTCGGAGAATTCCGCTGACTGGAAATTGGCCTTAAAGGTTGGTTTTCATTTCATCGCATTTCATCGCATTTCATCACATTTCATCACATTTCATCGCATTTCATCGCATTTCATCGCATTTCATCGTAATTAATTGGAGGTATCGAGTGACCCAAAAAAGTGACCCAGCGGAAGGTTGATTGAACGCTTCAAACCTTGCGACAAATTAGGATAAATTGGATTCCTTGTTTTGGTTGGTTGTCACATATCGGAGTCAATCCTAATTGATCGTATACCCGGAGTTCCGATGAAATGCGACGAAATACGATGAAATGCGACATATGAAACCAGCCTTAAAGATCGGTAAAGTTTGCCTGCCTCCTGCAAACTTGGGCACAGACTGCAAATCTTTGCAAAGCTTTGAAGCTAATCGCATAAAATGTTCACAGGTCACTTCATGTGATTTGCCGTAACTCCAGGGACATCATTTCAAAATCATTATCATTTTCAGAACTACAGTATTTTTGAAATTACTGTTAGTTTTTAAACTGTGACGTCATGAAATTGCAATGTCGTAAACCAAAAGCAAAAAACTTTTGCTTATCACCATATTGTTGACCTTCGTAAACTGTAGTTTTCTCGAGCATTTTTTTCGATTTTCCTTAATCAAAGTAGACTCTGTGGTACTTTTCATATTTTCAAAACCTTGGATAGTATACAATAAAACCCCGCAAACAAGAACATAGCAAAATAAGAACCTGCACACTGATTTTGTGGGAAAAGACACCCAAAGGTAAGAACCAAAAGCAGACTGATTTACTTCAATGGTCTTATGAGATGGTACACTTATTTAAAAAATTCATCATATCAATGTAAATAAACTCCCAACTATTGATAACTGAACTTCTCTAACAGTTTTCAGGGATATGCAAATTGTTTTATCAAGCCGTATGAATTGCTTTGTTAAGAGCAATGCTCTCTAATATTTAAATGCAGTAATTATACCCTCAAGTTTATTTAACACATTGTATTCTGTTGCTATATATTCATCATAGTCACAAGTGTCCTTGCAATAAGAAACACACCCTGAAAATTTCATAAGTACCTCATTTATAAGAGCCTAGCCAGTCTGTTTTTTAGAAAAGTATGTTCTTGTTTGCGGGGTTTTGCTGTACTTCATACATTCTATCATCAGGCATAATAATTCTGAAAATAATGATGATTTCAAAATGCTCTCTCTGGGATATGACAAATTGCACAAACTTCTCTGATCACTTCACAGGCATGCTTCGCCACTCCCAGTCATTCGTGCACTTGGATGGTCCACAGTAAGGGAAATAATTGATCTTGAATCTGCCAGGATTGTTTACAAATCCCTGAATGGTGATGCACCGTCCTATACGAGTGACATGTTTACTAAAGTCAACGTCTCTACAACACGGTCTCTCAGAAATTCGGATTATGACCTAAGAGTCCCTTTTCTAAGAACGACCACAGGACAGAGATGCTTCTCTTACCAGGGTGCGAAACTTTGGAATGGCTTATCTAAAAAGACTAAAATACGTCAACTTTAAAAGAGTTTATGAAAGCCATAAAATAATCTTCTGTTCTCGAAGAACCAACAAAACCTCCCTTTTCGTTTTTAATGTTTTTCTTTTGAAATTTCTTTTAACGAATGTAATTTGGTTACCGATCAGTTTTATTTTGCGTAAAATATTCAATTTAGCTTTAGGGTATTTTATTGCATGGACCCCTGTACATCAGTTTTCTCTGACTGAGGGGCTACCATGCCTAAACAATTGAAAATGAATGAAAATGAAGGAAATGGCGCTAACATCTTTAAAAAATCAATCTAAAAGTTTTGCACACAGATTCATCGACAACATGACGCGATACAGCACAGGCCTTGTACATAATAACATAAGCATTCCTGCCAAAGAATTCTCTTTAGTTTCTAAAAACACTGTACGCAAGGCCTGCATTGTAAAAGCTTGCTAAATATTGCAAACATGGCATACAAAGGTCAGACTGAATCAGAAACGAAAAGTAAATTCACATACGAGGATAAAATACCGTCGCCAGATGGTGAGCTAGTTCCATTTCTGTTAGTCAAAACGACTTTCTGGAACCTCATTCCAGACTCCGCATTTTTCATACCTCTAAAAATCCTTCACAGTATTTAACAGTTGCAAACTTACAAACTTATATTTAATGAAATGCAACTTTAGAATTAAACAATCAGAAGATATTTAAATCGCAACATACAACTCCTTGTGGAAGCATTGCGAGCAAGCGAGCAAACGTCTGTGACAACGCAGCCTTGTCCTGATCTAGATCGAGTTCCAAATTCCACAGACAGACGAAAGCTGCTGCAGAGCCAATGTTTAAAATTTCCTAATCTAGTAATCTGAATGTCATATGATGAAAACCTTGACCTAAATTTATCTAAACTATGGGATTCATTCTCATCTATTTGAATCCTAAGCAAAAATAACACCTTCCAATTTGCATAATGCAACTAAAGTACTTGTGAGACACAGACTTATCCATGCGCCTTGTTTTGCTTCAAAGCAAGCTTAGCTAAATAAGTTGGACTATAAACTTAGACTGGGTGGGGTTATGCTAATCTAGCAACAGCAAAGATCGGCAGAAAATCACTGGTCTCGCCTTGATTTGAGGAAAGCCTCGTTTTGATGAGACCTCCCGATATCCCGACTCCATTTTTACCACCATAACCACTTCCCTTCATAACAAGGAATCATAATCCTACAGCTCAAAATCTGGACTTCGCTAAGCGGCTTTTCACTTTAAGAGTGTCTTCTATCTTTCGCCGATATACTTTTGAGCACAATTAAGAGGTACGTTTAGAGGAGCATCTAACAGACCCAAGAAGAGGGATTCCTTGGACAAACTGTCCCTCTTGTCCCCCTTCTCGGTGGGATTGACTGCTTTCGTCGCAAATTAACCCCTTCTCCAGACTCCTTTCCAAAATAAATTCTTTTCCTCGGTTAGTTTCCTTATAAAATTCTCCGTACCAAATACATAAGCAGTGTAAAAAGGCCCTATTTAGCCTTATAACCAGAGTCACCTGCTCTCCCTTGAGCCCTCACGTCGATAGCCCTCAACAAAGCCTGAACACAATGGTTCAAAACAACTGGTCAACAATTCGTCTTCCCCACAGGTTCCTTGACTGGGAACCATATCACTTCGAACCCTTGACTGGAAGATTGCACTTCGAACAATATGTTGGGCAAGGCTTACATTAAGTGGGTCTACCTTCGAGAAAGACAAGCATATGCCAGAAATGCAGAACGTTTCAAGCCAGGCCATATCATGGATCAGGGACGTAGGAAGCATCTCAAACTTTGGGGGGGGGGGGAGCTGTTTTGCTTCACTCACACGCTGTATGTCCATTTCCATTCGATTGTGTGCGCTAAGATGTGTTAAACCAATTATTGAGTCTGGGAAATCACTTTGTGTTGTTAAAAGCCTGAACTTTTTCTTCGACCAAATCAACTCGTACAATGGGTAACTAGACACTTCAGTTATGTTTCGGTACATATGCTGCTGCCGAACTCATATCTCCCTGCGGAGGAGGTATCAAAGTAGTTGAAAGGAAGAGAGATAATGGAATAGCCGGTGTGCAGACTCTACGAATTTCTTTTCAGAGATGAAGAGAAGTCAATTGGCTAGAATGGAAAGGCAACCCTCTATGTCCCCCTATGATGGTTTTCTCTGTATGCTCCTGACCAAAGTGGCTGGGATTTCCCTTCTTTTTTTCAATCTCCAACGCTCCTCCGTAGCAGTAAATAAGTTTTCCCCCGCAAAATAACAAAGCCGCGGTAACCAAGAACAACACGTCTACCAACCAAGCTTTTACACTGGAAAAACAAACGTTCCCAGTTCTAATCTCGTTAACACGTATCTGCCATGAATAAATCAGTATGAAGAAGGAAAAGAAAGACATTAAGTGAACAAAGAAACTGTAATGACATGGTCGACTTGACAGAGATATAGCAAAAACATATTCCTCTCCGTTTAGAATCTTCATACATCATTCATATGTAAAGACTAAACGAAGTGCTTTTCATTTACTGCAAGTGAAAACACTGCAGGTGCAAACTGTGACTTGGAGCATGAAAATTATACATCAACATTGTTGCCAAGATGTTCATAGTTAATTTCCCACTGAAAAGATTAGGGCTGATTTTATGACAAAGCGACGTAAAGTTGCTTATGATTTAAGAGGCTTATACATGGCAAAGCTAAACATGTACAGAGGCAAAAAAGCAATGACAATCATCTATGTATGCAAATCTTTTGAGCGGATTTTATGAGATTTTATCATAGTCCACACCATAAAAATTGCAGAGAGTACAAGCATTTTTTATAAGAAGCTAAGAATTTGGGCCAGTACTGAAAGGTCTTAAAATTATCAGATTTTGAGTACTCAGAGCATTTTACGAGTTCCATAAAGATTTCAAGACAATCTTCGTGTTCATTGCCTGTGCCCTCGAGAGCATTGCAAACAATGTTTATTACGGCCTTTACAATGTTTAGACGCTACTAGAGCACATGCTGTAACATGATACAGGAAAAAAATGAAATAAAGCAAAAATATGTAATGGATACGTTATATTTCCCCAGTTCTGGAGACTCTTGATTTTTTGGCGATCTGAGAGTTGAGTTTCTTATAAGCAGTTTCTTATAAAAAATACGTGTAATGAAACAAAAGTTAAATCTTGAAATCAAGGTAATAAACACAATTTATAAATATATCTTGGAATAAGCACTTCAATCAGACTCTGGTTCAATGAACACTGTATTTCAAAGAATTTCTCCTCTTCTCATCATTACTTGAAAACACCTTAATTGTTACGAAGAAGGACAATATTCCTGCTCAACTGCTTCAAACTGAGTTCTGCATGTCTACATGTCTCTGCAGGTCTGTAAGCCTGTTTGCATATCAATCATTTTCAAAATGACAAAAGTACTATTATTTTTGAAAGGTCGATTGCCTAAATTAAAGGCAGTGTATCAACCAAATTGGTCAAGGAAACATTACTATTTTGCGGCTAATTCACATATTTTTACTTTGTTTCACTTGTTTTCTGTATCATAATACTTGGAAGGTACTTGAGTAATGTCTAAACGTTGGAAAGGCATTAAAAAGTGTTGTTTGAAATGTTCACCAGGGAACAGGTGCTAAACATGAAGATTGGAAGTCCAAAGGGAATCGACATGGTCAACAGCTGGCCTGAGACAGGTCAAAAATATTGTACTTGACAGCTTCGACGCATCCGGTTTCATTGTGTCATCGGTTTGAGGGAGTTTCTTAGCCTATTTAAAACGGCAACAGGCTTCATCGGGTGACCCAACAAAATTCACCAGCTAGATCGCAAATAGTTACCTGAAGGCAAATGTTAGGAACACAAACTAGGTATGAGCATGCAGCTGAAAGGCTAAACTATTGTTTGAGATGTTGCTTGGTCATTTTAAGGAATGACTACTGTCCGAAGAAACAGTGTCAAAATATGGAAAATCATTAATTTCATAGGCTATTTATTCCCTCGTTTCCAGTCGATATGCTGGAAGATGTGAATAAAGCTGAAATTAAAACTTGCTTTGGACCACGAAATTTGAACGAGGAACAGAGGTCACAGAGGTCAATCATTTTGCAAACAAAAAATTTCCCTAGACGACTTCCAATCCATCGCTACGTTCAGTTTTCACAAAATATTGACAGGAAAAAAACGACGAATTTTCCCTCAAAATTAAGAGTCTCGGATTCAAAATCTTCTTTCAATCAGGTTTTCGGATGGTAATCATCGCTTAAAAATGACCATGCAGCATCTCAAAAGATAGCTAAGCCTTTCAACTGAATTGTGATATAAAGCCTTTGATAATAGCTTTTGATTTCAGGGAGCTAATCATGATCTGGCCCATGAAGGTCTTTTGGGTCAGCCGCTAGCTATCTCCACCCCCTTTAAAGAAACTCGCAAGAAACCCCGAGTACTCAAAATCTGATAATTTCAAGAAAGGTTCAGTGCTGGTCCAAGTTCTTAGTTTCTCATAAAAGGATACGTGCATTGGCTAGATACCATGACAATCTTCGTATTCAATCTTGAAGTTTATTACCATTAATCAAGTGCCTTTTGAGTAGTTAAGTAAAGATATGCTAAAGACTCCCTTATCTTATGCTAAAGATTTGTGGATTTTCTCTTCTCAATTATTTGGCAGTCTGGGAGTTGAGTTTCTCATAAGTAGTTTCTGACAAAAATTGTGAGCAAATGACATAACGATGGTCAAGGCGATAACAAAATCATGGCTTTGATAGATGTGGTCGCTAAATTTCTTATTCCTATTGGAAAAACGTTGCCTTTTATTCAAATGAACTGAAGAAATGTCCAACAAGTATTTCATCAAAGAAACCAAATCCAATAACTTTGAATTAAACTAACTTATCAATGCCGGACAGCCAATTAATTTTGCCAGCTGTTACGCTTCCTTTTCCAATGTTATTAAAGAATTTTTTAAACATATGCTTAAAAAATCTATGGGCGTGTCAAATTTCCAAGTAAAATTTCAAAGCATCAATTTTGTTGATCTTTACACGATTCTTAGCAAACGACTATAACCAAACAGATAGGAATATAAAATCCAACGGGAATTCCCTCTTTGAGGCAAATTTCCATGTTTTGGGTGAACAGGTTTTTATTAATCACTTCTTCAGACCACGATCATGCATTCAGGCACTGGATTTCCATGGCCATCTTCACAATTTGAAACAAGATCACTGAAAAGTGTGGATAAATTAGAGAAAAACTACATACAGTTGACATCATCATCTTGAAACATTTTCCATTAAATTGAGTAGCTCCCAGGACCTTAGTTTTCATCGGATGATAGGCAATTCATTACGATTTAATAAAATTCAGGATTTAGCAAGCGAATTCTGCTTTTCAGCTATGAAAAATCGATTATAAACAAAAGAGATCCGATTTACCCGAATATCTAATCGAAACATTCGGCATCTGAAAAGGTATACAGTCAGTAAAGTATTTCATCTAACAACACCGCATTTTGGGCGGCTTTATTAGCTGCTTTTTCATAAATCATTGCAATTCAAGAGATTTCACCGTGTTGAAAGTTAAACAATTAAATTCGCACAGTTCCCAAGTGTTGAACTCAAATTGATCATCGTCCATGCAAAAATGAGCCTTGAGAGCTAAAATGAGTATCTGTCGACATAAGAATAGAACATCTATCAATAGAGGAAGGATATATCCAACATCCGCCACCTAAATTCTTTTAATTATCAATTCAGAAACCGAGCAATAAATGTTTGAATTGCAGACAAAAATATACAACATTTATGATGAATGTATTTCAGCTGTTGAGTAAATGGAATGAAATTTACGAGGCAGGTGTTTAGATATATCTTTCTTCTTCTGACAGCACTTGTCTCTTTTCCTTAAAGGCAGTAAGTCCATACATAAATAAGTTGCATGCACGAATCATTAAACTGCTGACACGATGCTGATATGCAAGTAAATGTTCAAGGATTTGATTGGTTAAGAGCCAGCTGTTTTAAAGTGATCACATGAAAATAAAAGCCTCATTGTCAAGACCATACAAGCAACGGTGGAATGGTGGCAAAGCAAGGTTCGACTAAGCGAGCGTCTTTGATGCTTGGCAATGACAGTGACGAGACCCAGTTAGTTTAAAAACATTTTATAGTAGCTGGGATGAACAGAGATTGGAAAGCCATTTCGAGCTTATTCCCAATGAAACTTCATGAAACTTCATTGGGAAGAACACATTTAAACACAAGATCAAAGAAACTTTCTTCAAAAATATACAAAGAGAGGGAGATGACGTTCATGTGTGCTATTGATACCGCATACCATCTCTTATTCGGTATTATTCGTATCCATAAAATCTTTAACATCTTTAACAAATTTTCGTTTCATCCGTGAAAACTTCTCTTTTCCCAAATCTCTTCCCAAACTCAAGAAACTATTCCTAAAGACAACGCAGGCGGACAGAAGTGGTGGACTCAGGGTGTGTGGCGATACAAAAACAAAGTCAAGGCCTAACTAAGCCTAAAAAACTGGTCACATGAAAACACGACGAAAGATTACATGTTTCCGAGATGCCCCTCGAAGCCTTCTACTTACATGGAAACACTGCCTTTAAGGGTGTGTTTGATTGGTAATTCCAAACCAAACCTACCAAATTCTGAGAACGGTAGACTTCGCAGAGATGGAAACACAGTTCCCAATCAAACGCAAAATTCTTCAAAACAGCAGGTTAGCAGGCTTCAGATGCATCCTGACGAAGACGAGGTTTCTAGTTGAAAATTACAAAGACAAGACTGGTGCTTGGCAACAAAGAGTAAAGCTAAAGATTACTGTAGTAGCGCAAGCGATGTCGCCTCGTTTTCAGAGTTCTGCAAATGAAATCAAGAATTCAAGAATCTCTCCGAAACTACCAAACCTTCTGCCTTTTGGAGCAGCAGGTTCTTCGGAATTGAAGACTCAATCAAACGCAAATTCCGAGTCTTCCAAGTCTACCGTTTTCAGAATTGGTACCAATCAAACACACCCTTCTACAGGCAGATTCTGCTGTTATCGATTCGATCCTACATGGCAGAAATACAAAATTTAAACTAGGCCTGGTCTTGAGGAATTAACTATCATTTTGGAGCTTGTCTATTATATTTCAGTCGAATTATGAAATCTATCATCACCCACAATACAGATAATGGTGAAAAAAACCTTTCCTCGAAGGCATCAGTGGCGATCAAGACTCGAGAATCGCAAATGCATCAATAATCTTTGGATCAAAATAGTTATATCTATTTTGAAGTTGCATTAATTCTTTTTAATGATCAGATATTTCTTCCTAATTTCAGATTATAACTGTAATATTTATGGTTGATGAGGTCTGATTTGATGATCAACTATTCATATCAAATCGTACGGCAGACAAAATGAAGCGACTTCGATTATAAGACTCGTACAATATGCATATCTATTGATTACTGCACACTTTCAATAGACCTTTTAGCTATTCTGAAAACGAATGTGGATCGATCGATATTTCATTACGATTTGTAGAATTTTCGAACGTGCACAATTGCGATTGAAGCTCTAACGCCACTCGATCGAACCTCGCGTATAACATTGTATAAAAATATCGCTCGATCCAGGCTCTTTTGTAGAATAGCTAAAAGGTCTATTCCTGCATGAATCTGGTTCAAAGAAAACAGATATAGCAAACAAGGGCAGATTTTGTAATACAATAGCATCAGTTGCTTTGGTTCACACCTCAGTTCAAAGCGATTAGCGGATACAGACAAAGGAAATTCTCTCAACCAGTAACTCAAAAACAAACATTGCCGCAAAGTTGCCCTGAAACCAGCACGGCACACTCTCTCTTGGTGCGGGCGAAGGGAGGTTTTGAGAGAATCTATGTGCTTATAATGAAAGAAGAAGGGTAAATCTTAAGTTGTGTCTCGCGGATTTTGTTTATTTGATTCAGGAGCTGAGGAGTAACTGTCTACTTCTGAGCAACAAAGATACAACTATTGCAATGCCCTCTGCTCGGCTTCTGAATAACATAACCAAAATCCGCGAGACAGAACTTTAGATTTACCCTTCTTCTTTCGTCTTAAGCGCACAACTTCTTTAAAAACATCCCTTCGCCCGCAGCAAGTGAGAGTTAGCGTACTGGTTTCAGGGCAACTGTGACCATATAATTATATAGCAACATTTTATACGAAGAAAGAGTGAGGCATTTTGAAACTTTGCTTCATAAAATTTCTCAAAGCATCCTCAAGCTTTAATGCAGTTTAGACAATGCTGGGTCATTGAAACTTCTCTCCAAATCTCATTAGATCTGCTCTGACATAAGGAGAACCAATCCCAAAGATAGCCCCAAGCAATTTTCAATATAAATGCTATCGAGAAGTCCGGCCCATCAGCACGTAAGTCGTTCTGGGAGGGGGGAGGGGCTGAAACGATATGTGAGCGTAGCGAGCAAAGATGGGGGCTCCATCCCTCGTGAAAATTTTTCATGACCATGCCCCTTGGATTGCTGGAAAACGCCCCATTTTTGGAAAATCTACAATTTAAAGAAGCAAAGATCTGCGATTGATTGGGGTCTTTCAGGGAAAATTTTCAAAAATAGGACTTTAAATTTCATGAAGATATAGATTATTTCCGACCTGCTTAATATAAAAGATGATTGCTCAATAATTCTGGTAACTTCCTCAACTCTGAATCTTTATTTCCACGAGCTTGGCTTTCATATCTTTTCCACCTACCAAAGTGAACTAGCTTCATCAAATTATTGGGGGGATGAAGCCACCCCAGTCTATCAATTCCGTTGGGCCTGAAGCCTCTTGTTACAGCTTTTGCGTAAATTTGAACTTCAAAAACTCGTAACTCAGTCAATACTCTGCGGCTTCGCACGATTGTGGTGTCTAAAATCACTTTAAAGTCTAAGGGACAGGGTCGTGTTACTAAGTCCATCCATTTCATCACAATTTTCTAATGTTTAGTCAGACTTAAAACACAGTTTTGGACCATCCTTCACGTCATATCAAGCATCACAACTTCCTTGAACGCTATACTCTGATCCAGGCATGGAATTGTTACTAAAAAGATGAAAATTCGAGTAACAGCTATTTGATGATTTTATCATATGGAAGAGAAACGATACTATTGAACAAAATAGAAATTTTTCAAGTCGGGGTTTCGAGTCATGAGTTATAATTTTTTAAAGTTTTGCTTACATTACCATTTCCAGCCTAATGTTTGTGACATCGATGATAACATACAAATTAAAATGACTAAATATCCTCAACGAGAAGGCCGATTTTCAAAAAATTTTTGTTTAATTTGCAGATACATATCTACTGTTGAAAATGCAAGTTAAATCTTTAAAATTAAAAGCTGAAATCGACTCTTAAAAATTGGATTACGGAATTTTGAGCACAAAAACAGTTGAAAACATCAGAATGTCGTCTGTTATAGTGACAACAAAAATCTGACTAATGTAACTGTAAGCAAAAATGCTAAAGTTAAATTTGATGTGTTAGGAACATCTTTGCCAAAGGATTCGGGGCCAAAGGATTTGCAAGGCTTTCTCGCAAAAATGGCGTCACCATTCCCAACATCATCACTTATGTAAGTAAATCGACATTAAAGCCGACAAGGGCCTGGAATATTCAAAGTGCTATGAAAATTTCTTCTGCACAAATCTATACGAATCCTTTTGCAAAGATGTTGCCAACATATCAAATTAAACCTTAGGATTTTTTGCTAAGAGTTAGATTGAGTCAGATATTTTCTTTTCACTATAAAAGACGAAATTCTGGAATTTTCCACAGTTTTGGTGCTCAAAAATGCCATAGTCTACTTTCTATTTCAGCTTGAGATTTTAAACAGTTAATTTGAATTTTTGAAAAGAGTATATATTTATCCGTAAAATTAAAAAGTTTTTGAAAATCAACTTCTCGCTGAGGATATATATTTATCTTAATTTGTATGTTTTCATCGATGTCACAAAACATTAGGCCGGCTATGGTAATGTAAACAAAGCTTGGCATCATAGGCCAACTTTGAAAAATCATAACTCTGGAGTCCCAACTCTGATTTGAAAAATTTTTGTTTTCTCAATGATATCATGTCTCTTATACATAAGGAAAATCAACTAGCCTATACTCGAATTTTCATTTTTTGGCGTTATTTCCATGATTTCTAAAGAGGTGGATCACAGTGCGCTACATGCACTCTACCTTAACTTTATAGCCAACAGTATTATTTCGCTTACTCTCGAGTACCGAATAATCGTCCCTCCCCGCTTATTAATTTTTGAAAAATTTTCCAACCCCCCCCCGCTCTTATTCCAGCCCCCCTTTTTTTCATTTTTGGAAAAATGAAATGATATTAGACACAACTCCTGTATAAACGCAAGAAAAAGTCTCAAGAAGTGCATTCAACAGAACCAGAGTTCAAAAGTATATGTATTAGTAACATCACTATGCACATAGATATACAACAGATACGTGTTTACCTAAGAAAAGGGCTATTTTCTATTTTCGATTATTCCAACCCCCCCATTATTGCTATCTAGAATCATTTCCAACCCCCCCCCGATTATTCTCACCCCCCCCCCTTTATTCGGTACTCGAGAGTACTCACGTCTAACCAGATACGGATTAAATCATCTTTAAGCCTGGTTTCCATATGATCGTTAAGATCGTTTGGATCGCTGTGAACGACTCCAGCGATCCGGATCGTTGCGATCGCTAGGATCGTTCGTGCGTGTTTCCATAAGATCGCTGGGATCGCTGGAGTCGTTCACAGCGATCCAAACGATCGCAACGATTATATGGAAACCAGGCTTTATGCAGTAAACTGGTTGTGTCGTTTACAATTAATATATATCCTGAATGATAGTTATAAATCGCAGCTGAAAGCAGAGAACTGGAGCAAGTAGGTCAAATATTTGCACAGTTGGATTTAAGAAAATAGAAGATTTCTCGCAGAATCGGACAGGCAAAGCTGAGTGTTTTATAAAAAAAAGAACTTCAAAAGAGCAAAATTAATATCGAAGTAAGGAAACGATTATTCGAACTTACGTTCTTTTCTGTACTTAAATGAAGATCAGAGACACTGTCAGAGGAAGTTAAAAGTACCAATCTCTCTCAAATGTGGTTTAATAGAAAACAATTGAAAATAACGTTGACTAGTTTCTTAACGAATCAAAAAGTGCTTGAAAAGTAGGGAAAAAAAATTTAAGAAGAAAACTGCAGAAGGCAAAGTTTCAGTTTGTAGGCATGTTATGGCAGGAATCTATGGAATCCCGATGATATACATTTAAGTGAGAACAAGAGGCGGAAATAATAGCAACGATGTGGATGACATCGTGAGCCCCAACGTTGATTAGCTCTAAACAAAGCTGAAACACAATGGGCCAAAAGAATAGGGTCAGCATTTTGTCTCCCCAACAATTCAATAATGATGGCTATATTGCCAATTGAGTACAACTTATTGTACGTTTCACGTTTAAAATCGATTTCTCAGTTGAGGATCTGACAACATCAAATTCCTTAACTGCAAGTAAACCAGAAGAGTGTAAGCCTAATGCTTGGTGCCACATTGCAAGGATGCGTGTACTGTAATTTCCTTCACATGTCAGATGTTTCCTCAAAAACTTTTAGAACAATGATGTATGATGCAATCAAGCTTATTCGTAAATTCTTACAAAAAAGAAACTCTTTAATTTTGAAAATACTGAAGATTTCTGCAGAGTCCAAGGGTAGAACTATTGCACTGTCAGTGAAATTTCATCACAGTCATTCAGTTTCAAGAAATAGGTTATAGAATGTTGCGCCAACAGTTTTAAAGATTTGGAACCTATACACCCTATCAAGATAACATAAAGATCTTGCCCCTATTCACAATGATTCAAGTTCTTTTGAAATGCTTCATTTGCCTTGAGATGATGTGGAGCTAAATCCCAAAAGCATGCATCGCTCTTAACAACGCATGAAATAGTTTTGTACCTGTATTTGAATCCAATAAGGGTTGTGTAGATTTCTTGCTGTGTTGGGATTTGCAGCATTCGCCTTGGATTGAAACTAGTTCTGACTAAGGTCTATGATTTGTCTTTTGTAATTCCTGATGAACAGCCTCAGTTGAATTTTGCACATACATTCAAATATTGCATGGCAGTAGAGAAAATAGTTTTACTTTTCTTGTTTACAACCATACACCTCATGCAACCAAATAAATCAATCTAAAAATAATCATCTTTGTACTTCTCTAGAGCCAGATTTCCATGCTTGTAGGGGCACTTTTTCTTAATGTTTTGTTGATAAACAATAATATTTCCTGATCAAATATTATCATTGTAAGTAGGGCAGACCAGAGACATTTGTAACACAGGGCAATTGGAACACTGACTCTTGCTTCTAGACCAGAAAAGTGCAAAGAATCTGAATGCTGCACAGAAGATGCTCTCTACATGTGACATGAGATACAAAAATGTTCATCCAAAACACAGCATAGACCTCAATCTTTAAAAAGGTACTAGGTATAAAATTCTGTTGAATACCGCATGGAATTAAAGAGCTTGAAAGGAACCTTTGGCAATTTGCTGTAAATCTGCCATGGCAGTTTTTTGACATCTTGGGCCCCGTTCACACTGCTACGTTTTCATATGAAAACGGAGTAAAACTTCTCCGTTTTTGCCATGCATTAACATTGCTCCGCTGTGAAAACGGGCCTTTTCGACAATGCTAATGAAAACGCATAAATTTGAAAATGGTGCGTCTTGAAAACGATCCGCTTTCAGTGTGAGCGCCAAAAACAGAGACATCTGAAAACGCTTTAATGGACTTTTGATTACGATGGCATTCAAAGTTGCGATTGGCGCCTTATTGACAGTTATTAACAAGGCTTTGTTTTGAAAAGGGGATTAACAGCATCGTTTTGCTGGGGCAATGTGAACGCCCATCATTTTCATAGCGTATTCATCTGAAAACGGAGCAATTTGAACGGGCAGCGTTTTTATCAACAAAAATGCATAGAAAGAAAACAGAGCAGTGTGAACGTAGCCTTGATTAGTTTCAAAATGGCGTCATTCATTAATTTTGAGATTGTAATGTCATCAAATTTCTAAACCCTTAAGCAGACGAGGTAAAGATTGCAACCATGCTGTAGATCCTAATAAACTATAACAGTTTTCTTGAAAATTGTATCAATTTTCCTTGAGGAATTTAAGATTTCTGATGATTCTAACTTTTTCAAAATTTCTGATGAATTTTACAAAAATAATCAAAGTGCCACCATTTTTGAAAATAAACAAGATATCAAAAAATTGCCAAGGCAGATTTACAGCAAATGACCCAAACTACCATTGAAATCATTCAATTCATGGAAAAATTTGATAAAATTTTACATCCACCCTTTTAAAGATTTGAAAGATACTGGCAAACATGTTTTGACCACAAAATTAAAAATGTTCTTCCGCTGTAAATTGTGTCTAAAGATTTTGCTCTAGAGAGCAAAGATTGCACTTTCACATCACAGACATGACATCTACAGTATTTAGGATCAAAATTATCTTAAATTTTTTACGTTCCACAGCTTATGTGATGTAAAAATGGGAATAATGACAGCTTACCAGGTCAGGGGCAACTGCAACACTCATTGACTATTGCCCCTGTGTAAGCTGGCTGATGGCTTTGTTTTGATTCAGCTTCTAATCTGGTTGAACAGTGTGCATTCATGCAGTATTTAAGAATTAAATTTTGGAGTTTGTAAACAGAAAGCTATTATTTCTTGATAGATTCAATTTTTTAATTGATAAATCAAAATTTACAAAGATAAAAGACCGTGTCTTAATTCTAATTGGTTCCTTCTGAAGCAATGAATGTATAACCTGCTACCTGGTTTTACGTGTTGTGAAGGGAAGAAGGCAGAGTTGTGGAATAATCATTGATAAGGACTTGTAAGAATACGCAACAATTGCTCCAACCATGTGATAAGTGCCCTGTGTTTGTGGGGCAGTTGTAACACTTGACCACTGATTTCAAAACTATCACAGCATCACAAAAATTGGTTCTATGTGATGGAAATTAGTGTCTATTTCAGTCCACGAAATATGCAACTACAGTATCACCTTTGTTCTAGAGCGCCATTCATTACTACTTACAGTAGATGATATGGTTGACTTTCCAAAAAGTGTTTTCAACTCTCCCCTACTATTCATAGTAAGAAATTAATGATCATGTGTCCATTTCTGACGCAAATAGCACATGTATCTTTACATATGTGTACTTGAGAAATCTCAAGAAGCCTCTTGCATCTCAATAATTCCAAAGATTCCCATGAATTCTTAAAAATCCAAAGAATTCTCAAGAAGTCTTGTAAAATCTCAAGAATTCTGACAAGAATTCTTATCTTAACATATGAGAAGGGCTAAAAATGCCAGCACTCAATTTAGAATGCTGGGCACAAGATAGGGGCAGCCAAGATTACAATCTTAGAAGTCTGTTGTACCTCAAAATGCAAAATTTTGCCAAAACGCCACACTGAGCTTTTATATATTGCCTTCCTTTGTATTTGTGCACCTGCATCTGCACCATCTTTCTGCTGCAGCACCTGAGATCTTTAAAATCACTGTCACAACCAATCACAATCAATAATCACTCACTAATCAACAAAAAGTTTGTATCAGCATTTGGCCGAAAGGATGAGCTATCAAAACTACCCTCCAAATTTGACTTCACAGCCAAATATATGCTGATTTGCATATCATTTCTCAGTCAATAAATATTGCCACATTTTTTGTCAGGACACTCTGAATGATTCATAGAAAGCAGAATTCCAAATTGGCCTTCCTTGAAAACATGTGAACTGGGAAATAGGTGTGAAGATTTCCTTTCAATTTAGCTAGTGGGCAGAGAACTGAATTTAACTGAGAAAAAAAACTTGATAACAGGTAGTCAGAGCTGGTTTGATGAAGACACTGTACTTGCACTGCAGCAAAGCATTGCAAAATATTTCAAAACACAAAAACACTTAAAAAATGATGCAAGAATGTTGGGCAAAATCTTTTTGTGACTACATCTTCAAATACTGCACATGAAATTTGATATTTCATCACAGCATACAGGATTCTGAGGAAAACATTTTGGGGTACATGTATCTTCAAATGATCATGCAGGATCTCAAAGAAGAGCTGAGCTTTTTTCAACCAAATGGTGATAGAAGCTATGTGATGTAATGCAGTTTCAGACAGCTTAGTGCAATCTAGCAATTGAAGTAATTTTTGGTAATTAGCACTCAATCCTAATACTATCATTAGTGTGAAGTAAACAATATTTGATATTTTGCCACACTGAACCTGGCCTGGCTCCATATTCTCCAAAGGTCTTTGCCTAGATCTGTTTGGGACCAAGTTGATGCCTTTAATCAATGCTCTCCTGCTCATATACATTGGGGCCATTGACAAATAATTTTGTAGCAGTTAACGGAATTGGGTGGTTTACGGTTCAACCCCCCCCCTTCTTAACAAACCACTAAACTTATCACTAAGTTTTCTCTTGTCGTGGGAGTCCTTCAAATTCTCATTACAGGCCTATTATGTGTCTTTGGTTGAGGCCAAAGCCTACACGTTTTTTTTATAAGAAACTAGGATCAAGCCATAGTACTAAAAGTTTCTTAATTTCACATGAAATTTTGCCCATTTTAGTACTAAAAGTTTCTTAATTGGTTTCTTATTTTATGAATGCAGAATTGGCAATGTGGTTGCTAACACTGCGGCAGATATGTTTCTTGAAATTTAAAACATCATAAAGGAATAAACAGTGTTCTTTTATGTTGAAAACACAAATTTTTAGATAATGTTGCTCAAGAATAAAGGTTCAACGATCTATTTGCTATAATATCCATGCTTTTAACTTTGAAAAGTTTCTTAGTACTTCTCAGACGTAGTACTAGAGTTTCTTAAAATTTTGGCCATCTTAGTACTAGTTTCTTAAAAACCAGTTTCTTATAAAAATTGTTTGTTGATGACCCCTTATCCACAGCGCCTGGACATCACCCAGTGTTTGCAAAACATTGACTTGTGTCTTTAGCCAGACTGAAAAGTTTGCACAGTGGGCATTGTGGATAGTTGTGTACATGGCTATTATTGTTTGAAACAATTACTCCGCTTTTCTTCCTTTGTTGCCATATCTCAACAAAGGATACTGCACTGGACAGATCCACCACACAGAACACTTAGTTGATATTGCTTTCAATGTTTATCAACACAATGTCTGGCAAACCAAAATTTCACTTTCTATACAGTTGTGCATGGAACATCTTCTGCATATGCTGCAGATAATGCATTCTGCCTGCTTCATGTTGTCAAAACACAAGTGATAACTTGCCACACAGATTTTTTGTAAACTTAACTTACCCTTCACCACTCTGCCTCACTTCATCTGGCTTTGTTTCTACTTCTGCTGCTAATAAATTAGGTCCAGTGGTAACTGTCCCTTGTACATTTTTACCTCCCTGCACTGTCTCATGTGACCCCTCATTACTATGTTTACTATCAGCTCCATTCGAGCCAGAGTCGACAGGTTTTAAATTTGATTCGGTGGGTTGCTGTACCCTTTCCTTTGTAAGTAAGTTCTGAATAGTTCTATCACGACTCTCCGGCACATAATTCGTTGTGGTATTGTTGTTACTGGGGCCGGGAGTTTTTGGTTCCGATGGATTTCGTTCTAACTTTCCCTCAGACGATGAATCCATAAATTCTTGACAAGCCCAACGTCCTCTTTTGTAAGGTTCCACTCGAGCAATTTTCACTATCTTGAATCTAGACGTGAGGCCTACATTACTGGAATGAGTCTGTGAGACTTCACTTCCGTTTGAGCTTTTATCTTTAATTTCCCCAAGAGATTCTTGCGCCATTGGACTGCCAAGTCGTTTGAGTTCTGTCGGGCTTAAGGCTTCCTGACTTTCAGATAAAGTATCATCGAGTTCAGAATCTTCGACTTCATTCCCAACGCTATCACCTCTGTTTTCTGAATTCTCCACATTGGTTATCTCGAAGAGGCTCTTCTTTGGCCTACCACCTTCAGCAGGCCCATTCGCAAGTTTGTTCTCTGTGTACATCTCTCCTCGATCATTGCCTCCTTTCTCAATAGCCATGGTACTAGCTTTAACACCAGTTAAATAGCTTTCATTTGCTGAGGACAGTGCTTCAAGAGCTGGCTTCGTCGCTGTTTGGTGCGGAGTGTCGTCTTGGTTCGCCATTGACGACTTGTGCCTTCTCGACTTGTGCCTTCCCTTTCGAAGCTGCCTTTCAAGAAAGAGTAGGCATTTCACGATAATTTTCCAAGCGTATGGTGTGTTATTATCCATAAGGCTCTTTCCAAGTCATCTCCATCACTCTAAGATAGTTTCAGGCCGGAATTTATTCACACACCTCCCTTGTCTTCTTCATGTACTTGTCCGCCACATTGGATAGGTTAGGCTCACGGCCAGCATGCACTTCAACACTACAATTCCGGGGGTTCTATTACTTTGTCCTCTTCAGGGCCGCAACCAGGTAAAATCTCTGGCGATCTTCAGGGTGAGAGGCATAACACCATAGAAATTTCATACCCCTTTCAAGGAAATCTTTTTGTTTTCCCAAGAGATCCCTGAAATGCTTGGGAAAATCGTTTAATTCTTCTAGAAATGTCAGATTCTTTAAGATGGTTGTCCCTTCGCAAAAGCTGTTTTCAAAATGCTTCGAAGGAATAATTCCTCCCAAGAGGAGAGGAGGATTTTGCTTGAGTAAAAAGAATTTCTACCTGATTTTATGTTTTTGAAGAAAAATATGGATTTCTGTCAGAACTTTGCATGTTTGTGGACAGCGCAAAAAGCGTAGGAAATTTCTGTTGATGACAAAGAGACTTTTCCGCATTTCTGAGATTTGGCAGATTCTAACAAAATGAAAATCAACTGTCTTTATGTCTTTTCCAGCCCATGAAAACTTTGCATAAAAATTCAAAGGCCGGCAAGCACTGTAAAAGTAGCCAAGAATCTACTAAGTCCTCTGAGAGACTGACCCACCTATGGCAGAAAAAATTGACCCTGTTACAAAAACTATGAAATTTGTATTAGGATATTTCTGATGAAATACATCTGGGCTAAACTCTGTCTCAAATTAGATCTCACTTGAAATTTGCGATGACACAGATATATTCATTGAAAAAACTTCAAATGTCGCTATTCGCGTGCACTGTCGCCCTTTCGCGTGGTATCAAATTTGAAACAGAATATGATTCTTCCCTGATAAGAGAAACTGTTGCGAGAAACAGTCTCTTTTTGGAAAGCCATATTACCTTATTTGGTGAGCTTCCCGTTTTGGCATGCCTTCGGATTTCTGCCACTTTCAACTTTGAGAAGGTATATGACGTCATCATCCGTATTTTGATTCCAGCTTTTTAGATGACCCCCGTGATTCTAAAGACTCAGCCCCGATCTTGGTCGTGCGCGGGCAACCCGCGAGATCAGGGTAACCTCGCATTGGAGTGCAGCGGAAATTCTTCAGACAGGGATTGCCACGTCGAGTGAGTGCCCGGGGGGAGGGGTACTGCATTATGGGGTAAGACGGGGATGTGCGCCAGTTTTGGGTAGTTTTTGGCCTGAAAATTCTGGATTGGGATATACTTTTACTGGAAAATTTCTGTTATTGGGGTATACTTTCACTTGGAAATTTCTGGAATTGGAGTTGACTGTTATACTCAAAATTCAGGTAATGAAGGTTAAGGTGAAGTTGCGGTTTTCAGCGCCAAGCGCTGGGATCGCAGAAATAGCTAAGCGCTAATCGAGTCTGCGACCCCGTGTCATGACGCTCAAGAGGTGCTGGTGGGTTTTGAACCCCGCCCGCCTGACTGTTCTGACTGCAAAGTCAGTGGATTACAACGGTGCCACAACACCTTCGTGCTGAATGAAAGTACAACTGGATAATTCTTCGAGCAACACGTGGTCAGTTTCTGGTGAACAGATTTCTAGTATTTTTTTGTGTTTAAAGACGTGCTCAGATCAGAACTTCGTTCCCATGGCCACTTGGGACAAAAATTTTCGTTACCAGCCCTCAATCCCGTATCCCTTTGACGTCGAATTGTTTTTGTTACTTCTTCAAAATTCTGGGATTGGGTATCAATATCTGACAAAAATTCTGGGATTGGGTATCAATATCGGACCAACTTTTTGGGATTGGGTCCTAGCAGAAATCCTTGCGGCGCACATCCCCTTATGAATTTATAGTGAAGTACCTCCCCCGGGAGTGAGTGCAGCTTGCCGTGCCAAAATGGCTGTTTTGTGGGAATGCAGCGGTTGTTGTACACTTCTGGGTGCATTTGTGTTGCGGATGTGATTGATTGCTAGGCAGTTCTTCATTTACTTTGACCACGTGTCAGGGCTGTCAGGGGGTATCATTTTGAAATTTGATTTGGGTATATTCATTTAAAATTTCCCGGCTCCGAGCCATTCGGGAACCGGACAAATGAACTCTGTGATGCAAATACTTCCAAATTTTAAGTGATTGTAGTTCTAGCAGGTACCGTCCAGATCCTGTATATCAGACTGGCCTGTGTCCAACCGCTTCATAAGCTGTGCTGAACTGAGAGAGGCTGGAAACCTCGTTTTGACTTTATCCGGGACTTTAATCCTCGTGTTTTTTATTGCTGTCGTTCTTGTTGATTTAAGATGGAGATTTGGCATGTTTTAGAGTTTTGATCGTGGTGTTTGGTTATTCGTTATTCGTTCTACAAATCCGTCCACAAGAGTATTCGTAATTTCACTACATGGCGCCCAACGTGGGGCTTGAGGATTGATTTGTTAGCAGGAGTCGTAAAGAAAATCGTAAAGAAATTCGTGATGCCAAATCAACAAGCTGAGGCTGACGAAGGCCTAGACAGGCTGAAGACCATCCGAGGGGGAAATCGTGCTGTGGTTACACGATTGATAAAAGAGTCAGATGACATTTTGGACCAAGGAGGAATAGATGACAGTCGTAACGATCGTTTGCAAGTTATTTTGAGTTCGTTGGAAAATAAAATGAAGATTTTAGACGTGATGGACGGGAACATTTTGAATAAGGTTCCTTTGGATCAAATTAACATGGAGATTGATGCTTCCACAGAAATAAGCACAAAGATCATCGCATCCAAGAATAAAATTGCCAGAAAACTGGAGCAAGTTTCATTGAATACTGTTGGCAGGGGGGCTAGTCCAGTGCCAAATCATACATCGTCAGGGGGTATACAGAATGTTGTTAAGTTGCCAGAGTTGAAAATCAAATCATTCAAAGGGGATATTAAATTATGGAGACCATTTTGGGATGCATTTAAGGCTGCAATTCATTCAAGGGAGGACATTGCAGAAGTTGATAAATTTAGATATTTATTGCAATATTTGGAGGGAGATGCAGAAAGATCAATACAGGGTCTTCCAGTTACAGCACTGAATTATCAGGAAGCAGTTGAAACATTACATGAAAGGTTTGGAAAACCTCAAGAAATCGTAGCAGCACACATGCATGCATTGTTGAAAATTCCTCCATGCACCTCAATAAAGGAAGTGAAACAGCTGCGTGCTATCTTGGATAAATTGAACATTAACGTTAGGGGGCTGCAATCATTAGGGATTAATTCAGAGATGTATGGAGCATTACTTATACCTGTGATTATGAGTAAAGTGCCAGATGAGATTCATTTATTAATTGCAAGAAGTTGCACGGGTGCTATATGGGACATTGATAAGGTTCTAAAGATTTTCAAACAGGAAGTAGAAGCCAGAGAGTCAGCAGTTGCAACCAAGGCAGGTGAAGTTGAACGAAAGGGGCCTATGCCAGTATTTCCAAGAAGCACAAGCACAACATCATTTATGACTCAAAGTGAAGGTGGGAAAATATTGTGTGCTTTTTGTAAGAAGGATCATTTTTCTGCTGCGTGCCAAGCTGTCAAAGATGTCAATGAAAGAAGGCAAATTCTTATTCGTGAACAGAAATGTTTCCTTTGCCTCAAGGGTAACCATCGTGCAAATGAGTGTAGACGCACCATTAATTGCAGAAAGTGTCATCGTCGTCATCATCATTCAATCTGCATGTCAAGTGCAGAAAGAGAATCAAGTAGTGCTGTGCAGGGGGCTGTGGCTTCTGAGAATGCAAGGGTTACTCAAACAAATCCGGAAATTACTACTGCAAATACAGCAACCGGAACATCAACAAGCGTAATTTTGCAAACTGCAACTGTGCTAGCCCGGGGAGCAGATGGTAAAGGTATTCCAGTCAGAGTTTTATTTGACAGTGGCAGTCAGAGGTCATATATAGCAGAATCGTTAAAGAAAAGGCTTGGTTTACAGCCTATTAGAACACAAACGTTAAATGTTACCACATTTGGTGATAAATCGTTTCGTAAGCAGAAGTGCGATGTGGTCAAGATTTCATTGCAGAGGGAAGGGGGAGGTGGAGAAGCTGTTATTTCTGCCTTTTCCTTTCCAACTATATGTTCAAAGCTGCCATTGCCTGTAAAAATAGATCAATTTGCAAAGTTGAAGTCATTAGATCTTGCAGATACGCCAGAGAACATTAGCAAACCCATTGAGATCTTAGTGGGATCAGATGAGTATTGGGGAATAGTGACAGGGGGGAAAGTGATCAGGGACAGAGGTCTTGTGGCTGTTGAAAGCAAGTTGGGGTGGCTGCTTTCAGGGGTATGTGAAGGCACCACGGGCAAGAAGAAAAGCAGTCATGATTCCTTTGCCATTACGAACTTGATTTTCAATGATGGAGATGCTTATTTGCAAGAAGAAAGAAATGATTTAAAGGCTCAGCTTGCTTGTTTTTGGGAAACAGAGTCAATTGGAGTAAAGGCTGAATCTGCTGAGCCTGAGATTTATGACAACAAAGGTTTCCTGAGAAGTATTCAGCATGATGGAACAAGGTATTCAGTTGATTTGCCATGGACTGCTGAAAAGAAGCAGTTGCCAGATCATGAGAAGTTGTGTGAGGATAGAGTATTGCGTCTACATGAGCGTCTTAAGCGTAATCCAGAGCTAATGGAAAAGTATGATGAAATAATGAAAGAGCAGTTAAAGACAGGGGTGCTTGAGCCAGTCCCTGAGATGGATGCGGAAAACAAAGGAGGCACAGTTCATGTTTTGCCACATCATCCAGTTGTTCGTGAGGATAAATCTACTACCAAGGTCAGGGTTGTATATGATGGCTCAGCGCACACAAAAGACAATCCAGTTTCAATAAATAATTGTTTAGAGCAAGGACCAAACTTGATCCCATCATTATTTGAAATTTTGTTACGCTTTCGCTCAAATCGTATTGGAATCATTGCCGATATTGAAAAGGCCTTTTTACAAATTGGCATAAATGAGAAAGATAGAGATGCATTGAGGTTGTTATGGTTTGATGATGTCAGAAAGGACAATCCAGAGTTGCTGAAGCTGAGATTCCAGAGGTTAGTTTTTGGTTTGAAACCGAGCCCAGCGATTTTAGGGGCTACCATTATGCATCATTTATCTCTTCAGGAGCAAGAAAATGTAACCATAAAGAAGCTTAAAAAAGATTTGTACATTGATGATTGGGCTACAGGAGCAGAAACAGTTGCGGAAGCTAAAGAGCTTTACATGGAGGCCAAAAGGATTATGCAAAATGGTGGTTTTAATCTGAGAAAGTGGACTTCCAATTCAGTTGAGGTATGTGAGTTTATTTCTATGCTTGAAGGTGAAGGTGAATTGGGAGATTTAAAACCTGAAGGTAACAATTCAGCGTTTTGTGAAGATGATTTGTCATTTGCAAAGGCAACGTTGGGTAAAAATGTGTTTGCAACAAAGGAAGATGATTTGGTGAAAATATTGGGAGTGAATTGGGACACCAAAAATGACATGTTAGTCTATGATTTCCGTGAGTTGATCAGGCATGCAAATTCTTTGCCTGTGACCAAAAGGTCTATCTTGAGTTTGGCAGCAAGAATTTTTGATCCTTTGGGGCTACTTTCATGCTATGTGATTAAGTTGAAAATGTTGTTTCAGATGCTTTGTGTTGACAACCAGGGTTGGGATGAAGAGCTTGTGGGTGAATTGAAATCAAAATGGCTTGAACTGATTGCTGAATTGGAGTTTATGTCAAAGCAAGTGAAAATTCCTAGATGTTATTTTACAAGGGAGTCTGGGGCAAAGATTGAGCTGCATGGGTTTTGTGATGCGAGTGGGAAAGCGTATGGTTGCGCTATATACATGAGAATTTGTTATGAGGACAAAGTAGATACTGTGTTATTGTGTTCAAGGTCTAGAGTTGCACCCCTCAAAACACAGACTATCCCACGTTTGGAGCTGTTGGGGGCAGTGTTGCTTGCAAGGTTGATGGTCACGGTTTTAGAGGGATTAAAGGGGATTGTGATTGACAATGTTTACTGCTGGACTGATTCGATGACTGTATTGTGCTGGATTCAAAATGTGAAATACTGGGGACAGTATGTCTCAAATCGTGTTGATGAAATTCGTCGTATTCTACCTGTGAGTGTGTGGAATCATGTTCCAGGGGCAGAGAATCCGGCAGATTTGCCATCCCGGGGAGTATCGGGATACCAACTCGTGAATTTGAAACTTTGGTGGAAAGGGCCTTCTTTCTTGGAATTGAATGAAAGGGACTGGCCGTCAAAGGGTGTTCTAGTGCCTGTGTTGAGTGATGCTGAGGCCCTGAAAGAGTTGAGAAAAGATCCAAGGGACACAACTCATACTTTTGTGAGCTGTGACATTGTTGACCGTTGCTCAGTTGGAAACGTAATTAATTGCAATTCGTTTAGTAGCATTACAAGGTTATGTCGTGTAACAGCATACGTGTTAAGGTTTGTTCGAAACCTGAAGCACAAGATCCATCTTGTGGAAAAGAGTTATTGCGGAGCATTAGAAGCAGAAGAAATTAAAACTGCACGTCATATTTGGATATTGTCGGTGCAAGCAGAGTCATTCCCAGGAGAATTAAAGTCATTAAGGGAGAAAACATCGGACAGGAATTTACCTTATCTTACTCAATTTGGATTATTCATTGATGAAAAGGGAGTTCTACGATGTCGCGGACGTATTGAAAAGTCACATTTGCCAGAAGTCACTTGTCATCCCGCATTGCTGCCAACAAGACATCATTTGTCTGATCTGATTGTGAAGGAAGCTCATTATTATGTGTTTCATAGTGGAGTCAGGGCAACCCTGACAGCAGTGAGAGAACGTTATTGGATCCCGAGGGGGAGAGAAGTCGTAAAGCGTGTTATTCGTCCCTGCATTGTATGTGTAAAGCATGCAAGGAAGCCATTTGTCAGGCCACCAGAACCCTGTTTACCGAGCGAGAGAGTAGAAGATGCACCACCTTTTGTCAATACGGGTGTGGACCTCGCCGGTCCATTCTTTGTTCTGAACAAGACAGCGACTTCACAAACTACGGACAAAGCTTACATATGCCTGTTTACTTGTGCTGCCACGCGAGCAGTACATTTAGAACTAATCGATAGCTGTTCAGCTGAGACTTTTCTTCGAGCATTTCGTCGTTTTGTCAGTCGTAGAGGTTTACCTCGTAAAATGATGTCGGATAATGCAAAGAACTTTAAACGATCGGCGAAAATCCTGAAGACTATAGCACGTGCAGAGCCTGTGAAGAATCATTTAGCGTCATTAGGTGTTGTTTGGGACTTTATCGTTGAGAGAATGAGTTGGGCCGGAGGCTTTTGGGAACGCCTGATAAAGATTACTAAAGATGCGTTGAAGAGAGTCGTTGGAAGATCGTCACTTACCTTTGATGAGCTAAGTACTTTACTGAGGTCGAGGGTGTAGTAAATGCACGCCCACTTACTTATGTTTATGACGATAAGGAGGGAATATCTTACCCTCTTTGTCCTTCACATTTGATTTATGGAAGAAGAATTTCATCATTGCCAAATGATGAGCATTATGACATTGTGAGTACCAATCGTTCTCTAACTAGAAGAGCGAAACATCATCGTAACCTACTTGCACAGTTTTCAAAACGCTGGAGGGAAGAATATCTTACTAGTCTTCGTGAAAGATCAAGAAACGTGTTGGGTCAGTGCAGTGATATTACTGTCGGAGATATCGTGTTTATTAAAAGGGACGGGACTGCGAGATCTTTTTGGAAGCTCGCGAAAGTTGTAAAGTTGTTACGCGGCAAAGATGGTGTCGTTCGTGCCGCAGAAATTCGCGTATTGTCCGAGGATGCCAAGACATCTATTGTTTTGAGGAGGCCGCTTGAACTCCTTATACCTACCGAAATTTCATCGAATGAGCGCGAAGATCACGTAGAAGAGGACACTGCACTAAACCCACACGCCGAACCTTTCGAGCCTAAGATTACTCGACCGGTTGCTTTGCAAGAAATACGTATTTTTACTGAAAACTAGAAGATTTTGAAGTAGAAACTGGACTGGACCTCACATCGTATCATAATTTCGTTATATTTCGTATTTAACCTTTATTACTCGTTGTTTTGATTCCAATAGTTTAGGGAATCAACCCGGGGAGTGTGCTGAACTGAGAGAGGCTGGAAACCTCGTTTTGACTTTATCCGGGACTTTAATCCTCGTGTTTTTTATTGCTGTCGTTCTTGTTGATTTAAGATGGAGATTTGGCATGTTTTAGAGTTTTGATCGTGGTGTTTGGTTATTCGTTATTCGTTCTACAAATCCGTCCACAAGAGTATTCGTAATTTCACTACATAAGCATTGAAATGGAAGAAATTTTTGAAACTCGCGCTATTGTAACGAGTGCGAACATTCTTTCGCAAAAGGGGTCTTGACATTTTCAGAACATTTGAAGGGAGTCACCAGAAAATTTACCGCGCAGCAAGGAAACGTTGACCCCTCTTTCATGACCTCAAGAAGATATACCAGGTGATTGAGAAAAATGTTGTCATAGTTTGAAAAATCGCTCAGACTCATCTATGCAAGTAATTTGTAAGAATTTGATTTCATCATCTCACTGATAAAGGCATTAGCTGACGTTTCTTTTCCTTCATAGGTCCGAAAACCAAAAACAACTTCAAATTGATCGTTTTCCGTTATGTAGATTAAAATTTTCGATCTTAGCTGCCCAGCATCGATATAACGGGGGGGGGGTGTACAATAACACTTAGAACTGGGGTATTGGACAAACGCTATGCCTGAGCTTTAAGTGAAACCCTACTCTCTTCAAGTAACTTCATAGCAGCGACTTCCCTCTATTTCTCTTTTCTTTCCTTGGCTTCGGTTTGATTTTGGTTGTTCATGGTCTTTAGTTTTGTTTCGTTTTTCGTTGTTTTGATTGTCTGTTAGTTTTTTTATCTATTTTTGGAAACTGCGTGCCTTTGTAAGTCCCATCTGCAGTGGGAACTAGGTGCGTGTCTTTTCCCGCTTAGGATGGGACAAATTATGTATGGTATGTTTAGTTTTAGGCTTTACTTGATAAAAAAGATCAATAATCAAAATATAAAATAGACCTGTAAATAGGGAGAAAACAGTTAAACCTGCAAGAAAATCAAGTAATCACTTACCAACAACGTTTTTTCTTCAAATACGCGTTTCACCAAGTTGTTTCAACAAAAATGAAGAATGTGCGACGAAACGCGTATTTGTTGAAATAACTTATTGAAATAACGTTGTTGGAAAGCGATTATTTGATTTTCTTGCAGGTTTAACAGCTTTCTCTCTAGTTACAGGTTAACTTTATATTTTGATTTTGTTCTTTTACAGGAGTTGATGGTGTTCTCTTTACAGGTTACAATTTTATTGTGCGTCCATGGGTTTATTTTGATGAGTCCGCTACACGTTTTCTATAAGAAACTGGTTTATAAGAAACTAGCACTAAGATGGCAAAAATCTTAAAGTGAATATGACGTGAAAATTTTTATTGTCTAATATTATGCATTAAACATCGCTCGTCACGATGGTGTACTTTATTTTTTAATTTAGATGCTTATTACTTCAGAAAATGGGGTTGAGCAGCCCCCACTTTGCTTCGAAAAGTGGCGGCAAGTTTGCGCGGTCAGACCGTTGATTACCAGGCCTCTGTGACGTAAAGTGTTTGTGGAAAGAGAACACCATGCAATGCTTCATACATGAAACCATTACGAAACCTTGGTAAGTGGTCAGGTTTGGATTGTTTATTCACCATTTTAACCGATCAAAACTAAGGAATTCCACTCCTGGTTTCTTGAATACTTCAACTGCTAAATTTACAAAGTTTTCAAACATTTTTGTCTCTCGTCAAAGTGGTAAAGAACGCTTGTTTGCAAGCTGGATATCACGAAACCATGTCTCGCAGCAACCTTGGCATATCTAGCTCACGGTTTTGAAATAACAATAAATGATACTCTATGTTGCAAAGAATTCAGACATTTGTGGCTTGTAAACGGTTGAATATTGGCATTTCACAGGACGAAGTCCTGCACTCTGAGGAAGGAAGCTTGACCAGACTTATGATATCTGTGATTTTACGCGGTTCTCAATTCTCCTACCAAGAGACTGATCAGACACCAAACTACCAGATTTGTCCTTGATTTAGTCTGATAATGCTAAGTAAAGAAATCAGCACTTACCAAAGCAAAGTTTCTGTAGTATCAGCATATCTCTGGACCTCATGAAACTTTGAAAAACTGCCATTACAGCGAAATAGATGTATTCCAGTCGAGTGCCAACCAGGACAGAATGCACATGGCCTAAACCCGCAGACCCTCTCTTTCACAGCATAGCCATAGTTGATCAAACAAGAGTCAAACTACTGTTGGTCTGAATTCTTTCCCTCCCTTCGTACGACCTGTCCACCAGAGACACTGTACAGCAAATGTTTAAAGTCCTTCTGCGAGCGAAGCCGTCTGTTTGTACTCTGTTTGCAATGGTTTGAAACTTGAAATCGTGAGGAAGCCAAGCGAGCAGTTGTGATGAATGAATGAGCTCATTCCCATTGTACTTTCATTGTTTTCTCTGAGTCATGCTGTTAGTCACAATCCAATAACCCCCGTGGTTAAATATGGGACCACTTCTTTCGTCAAAGAAAGCGTTAATTGAGTGCCAATTTGTGGAATTCAGGTGTTCAAAAGACATCAATTAATTGCCAAAATAGTGCGAGAATATAAATTCGGTGGCATTTAAATCATGAGTGTGGAGGTTTTCTGTAAGGCAACTATGAAACCCTAAAACCCTTGTGTCTACAGTACTATCCTTTGATATGCAAGTATCTCCTGTCATCCTACCCAAACACTTTACGTCACAAGTCCAAAAACTCGACCCAGATCCCCGGACACTTTTTTGTGAAGAAATTTGATTTTCAAAAGGCTGTAACTAAAAAACGGTTCAGTTTTGGAAAGTTTAATGTCGAAATTCGAAATCAGCACACTCAAATTGACGTTTTTCGTCAATAAAAATTTTCGCGTCATACTCTAGTACTATGTCTGAGAAGTACTAAGAAACTTTTCAAAGTTAAAAGCATGGATTTTATAGCGAATAGATCGTTGAACCTTCTTTCGTGAGCAATATTATCTAACCATTTGTGTTTTCAACGTAACAGAACACTGTTTATTCTTATGTGATGTTTTGAATATCAAGAAACATATCTTCCGCAGTGTTAGCGACCACATTGCTAATTCTGCATTCAGAAAAATAAGAAACCAATTAAGAAACTTTTAGTACTAAAATGGATCAAATTTCATGTGAAATTAAGAAACTTTTAGTTCTATGGCCTGATCCAAGTTTCTTGTAAAAAATGTGTATTTAAGAAAATTCAAAATTCTTGTTCTAGAGATCATTTGTTTACTCAAAAAATTGCCAAAATTTTGAGCAGAAAAGGTCACCTGTAAACCTGTCAAATAAGAAAGGCTGCATGCTTTATTTCAAGTGGAAATAAACCATGTTTTGATAAATTTTTAACCCATTATCATTATCCTAAAGCTGAAAAACTAATGGGATTCAGTAAAACTTTCGAGCTTTTTAACGTGTTTTGAAAAAAGCTGTAACAAGATCGCCCATAACAGAATTTAATCAAATAATTTTCACACCCACTGTTACTCCTCAACGACTTCAAGCTACCAGGTGAGTCTTCGAGAAATTTACACGTTTGGCGGGCTGTGGAATAAAAAGAATGCAGCCAATATTCAAAACTAGAATGTTAATCTAGCATTCAAAGGCTGATTTAGATGAGAACAATTTTGTCTGATAAAATCAATCATCTTTAAGAACCAAAAATTAGAAGTGCCTTCAAAGGTTTATATAGAAATCGAGAATTCCATGTTCCATTTTGGTCCATTATTTATTTGGCATTGAAGCTTCAATTCAATGCAACTGCCAGTTTCTGAAAATTTTCGTTTCAATGGCAAGCAAAATCATGGACCAGGAAGGAACGTGGAATTCTAGTTCCCATACATGTCCGCTAAATAGACTGATTGCATATTCGTAGTTATCGCTATTGATAGACTGATGGACGCTCAAACTACGACTCATAGACTTTGACACTGAAATTGGGGATGACGTTTTCCTTACCGATTTCATAACCTGATATGGAAACCATAGCAACACTGTACGAACTCCAGGCCTAAGTGGATGGGCATAAGTTGCCGGCTCGAACCTCCAATGTTAAAACAGCTCAGAGTTCAAGGTTTCAGTGATACTAGCAATGAACAAAAGCCATAAGTATCCATACGAATGTTTCCTCAATCCAAGAATCAACAAACCTTTCACTGTGAATCAGGCGTTCCTTATTTTGAAGGCCAATTAGCTTCCATGAACTTCACCGCAGCATTGAGAATTTCTAACTGTCGAGGGTCGCTTTCCTCGTTTCTCTCGCTTGCCTGCTATTGTTGCGATATCTGGGACTATGTCGTGAGTCTATCTGCTACACACATTTTTCTAATTCTTGAACCTTAAAGTTGAGTGATCTACCAAAACAAAATCTTCACAAATAAATCAGTCTTTGACTGAAAGTTCAACTCTTTAGATTTGAATATCGGTCACATAATTTTATTTCACAACCCACCAAGTGTGTAAACTTTTTTTGACTCCCCGGTATACCATTTGTGCCAAGGAAGTACTGGAAATGGAATAAACATCATTAATTGTTAATAATGCGTGGTAACTTGAATGAATCATGAATTATCGTATACACAAATTTCACGAGAAACCAACAATTTGAGTCACTACTGAAACTTTTTTACAATGGTCAGATTTTCAGTACTTAGACGTTCCAGAGGGTTGATGTTTTCTACCTGTGTCGTCATGAACATTTCAAAACAAGGTTTAGTGGCACCTTTCCAATGTTACGTTACGAGTAATATGATACAAGAAATATGTGGAAATAATTTTGTCAGTATGGGAGTTGCTTGATTTTCTGGCGATCCCAGTGGTGAGTTTCAAATAAGCAGTATCTTACTTATCTACCGGGTGAGCCTGAAAAAAGTCCTCACTTTTAAAAATTCGGAGCACCAAGGGTACATCACATAGGTTTCAATGATTCAAATTTCAGTTAAAAGCTGAGAGATCGAAGTATTTTTGCGATTTTTTTCGTCGTCTTACTAGCACTAGAAGTATGGGTAAATTCAACTTCATTAAGATTTCATAGTTGCAAAAGGACTGAAAAGGGGCCTAAAACATCGATCAATTCGTAAAGACTCTCCTCGCAAAGAACAATAGGCGATGGGCCTTTCACCTCTCTCATTATAAGACGTAGGTTTTCAAACAACAACTAAGGGTTTTCAATTCCATGGCAATAAATGCGCAGAGAATGGCTCTCATCCATAAGAAATTGTATTTTCTTTATTGCTCTGTTCCTTTGTGATTTGATCAATGCTTTAGGCCCCTTTTCAGTCACTTTGCAACCACGAATTTTTTTAAAGTTTAATTTACCAATACCTCCAGTGCTCGTACAATAGCCAGAAAAAAATCACAAAAATACTTCGATCTTTTGGCTTTAACTAGAAATCGAATCATTCAGATCTTGTTTCTATATTCAATTAAAAATTTTACAAACATATTACTAATTACAATACTTACAAACTACGTTACAATACTACAACGACGATGCCACAGGGAGCGAAATACTATGTCTACCCTGCGGCCATTCTAAAAGTAATTAAAAGCTACATAAAACTACAAATAACCATTACAGAAAAAAAGAATCATAAAATACAAACTGAAAATAAGGATACAAGCAAAGGTAGCCTGCAACCAAATAAAGTAATTTTATCGGTAGATCTGTGAAACACTCTTGATGCTATGAATGTTTCAAAGTAGGAACTTTTCTCTGGCTCACCCGGTAGAGTGTTTGTATGTGTGTGCGGCTATAATAACCAATTAATACATAAAATAACTTTAAATACAGTTATAGTCCAGTGATTGAAGTAAGTAGTATTTTCAAAATCACCCTCATAAATAGCAGCCTGCATAGAGACTCAGTTGGTTACGCCGAAGTACAGTATTGTCCGGCACATATTAAAAAACTACTCTAATTTCTGGCCTGATGCGTTTCTCATAAAATGAGACAAACTTACAAATCAGAGTAAAGTTTCTTATCATAAAACTCATGTACTGTCGATGAACCAATCAGACATGAGGTCTATGATTGTGGTACAAAACACAATATCTTGAATAGTATTTGTAAATTTTCAATTCCCGAAAATGCTAATATCATTCCTGAAAGGTGCTTTTTGCTAGGTTTGCATGAAAATTATTGTTTTCATTTAAAAGGATGAGTTCAATTCAACTGGAAAGCTGAAAATTCTTAAGTTTCATTACATAGTTTTTAAAAGAGAAACAAGTATTTTTTCAGACCCTGTACCATTTGCATATAAAAGGGGGTATCATTTTGAAATAAGGGTCTATGTTTCTTAAATCTGCGCTACTTATATGCAGAACACATCAATAAACCTTAGCTGAATTGAATTCAGTTCAACTAATGTCACTTCGGCGTAACCTGTCGAGTCTATGTGCAGGCTACATGAATAGCTAATAATGAGAAATACCTACATTATATGACAGGTTTCTGAATTGTTGGTAGATATTTCAGAATACGAGTCCATGGTTGGTTCTGTGATACCTTTGACGTTGTTATTTTCCACATGAAAGGTCCAACAACTAAGCTCAGCATAGTGACAGATAAGATGACAAGGTAAACCTGTAAAAGAATCATAGAAAAATGTTATAATCATATCGCTGAGTTGAATTGTTGAGGCTGTTTTGCCTCCGCAGAGGTCCCTATTTCCCTAGAGCTGTAAAAACGGTGAAAAAAATGTGAATCGGCGACGAGTTTCTGTCGCCCCATTGTCTACTGGTAGGAAGGCGGTTACTGCAATTATGGCAACAATGATCCTTTAACGAAGTATTGGTACCTAATCTTATAGTACAGCAGTTCTAGAAAACTGATCATGGGGGCATTTTAGTTCTGATAGTCGTGATAAAATAATAACAAGTGGTTTCGGTCCAATTGCTACATGATAAAAAAGGATCCAAATTGAACGATAGGTTGATACAGTTCGAATGTACCACCCGGGGGGGGGGTACATAGCATGTTTAGGGTACGGGTATGTGCCACCCATATGAGTTGGTTTTTGGGCCAGAAATTCTCTAAACAGGGGTCCCTTTTCGGCAGATTTTCCACAAACATGGTTGGGTTATCTTAAATTGGCAAAAATAGCAAAAAATTGGCTGTTTTCCGCCAAAATTCATCATAGAATGGGTACGACAGCAACTTTCGGTAATTAGAAGAAGGCACTTTTCTGAAAATCGGGCGGCAGACCCCATCCATCCGCAAGCCATGTACCCCCCCCCCCCGAGGAATGTACACAGTAGTGACAAAAGCTCCCAAGCCACGTAATCGAACCTTAATCGAGTACTGAGCTGAACCGTTTCTACAAGCGTGTGGAAATGAGTCGTAGTTATAGCATTATCAGTCCAGGCAATGAGAGCGAAACTACGACGTGTAATCGAATCTAACCGGGTGTCGTAAAAAGTACATTGATTTGCTTTGATACAGCGATGCGAGTATAGTTTAATCAATGGCTAAGATCTTTCACAATGTTTCTCGATAGTCGACTTGAACATAGATACCTCATTTGCTGGTATTGGTTTACCTAGAGTGGAAATGTTAATCTTGAAAACTCAAGTTTGCGTTCAATTCAAAACAAGAGCTTTGGCCTTTTGGCCTTGAGTAAATTCTTGAGGACGTTTGGAGGGGATGTCACTCTAGCAATAAGTTCCCAGTGAATGAAAATTTCAAAAATGGTGAAGTACTGAGGAAGGAAAAACAACAATCTCAAACAAAAATTCATTCTTAATTGCTAACACTGGGGTTAAACCGCATTCCACTGCTCGACCTCTCCTCTCACATTACTTCACCATAAATGCGCTTCAGAACAATGAATTTTGAAGTCATAAAATTGTTAGCTTTCAGGATGAAGTTTGTCTCTACAACTTAATTGCAATAAAGGTCACGATCCCCTATCAAGTTTCTAGCTTACCTCTCTTGAAATCAAGGCAAATCTTCTGGCTCTACTTCCAAGGACGAAAGAAAATTCACTAATCTGGAGGAGACCTGACGCTACCATCCACTTTGATTGGCTACCTTTTGGTAACAGATAGCCAAGAACCAATGAGGCCAGGGAAAACTTTGAAATGAAAGAAAGGAGATTAATCAATCAAAACTTAGCTTCTTTCCCTTGAATTCCTTGCCTTTGTAGATTGTACTTACCTCAGTTAATATCAAAATGATTTAAAGTTGATTCTTATGAAAGATAAATAGTATACATATCTTGAGTAAAGTTTTGGGACGGCATGGCACCCTGAAAATCAATATTGCTAACTGACGGGGCTACCATGGAAGAATGATTCTAAAAATAAAATGAATACAAATGAAAAACGTTGCTTGTGCATGTTCTAAGAGTTATGTGAAATTATGCTTCATTGCTTCACGTGGAAACGCATAAAGAAGCTGTGTAAATGTCTGTAATAATTCAACAATTTGTCAATTTTGCAATCACAGACTGCATCTTCTACAGTAAGGCCCCACAATTAAGAAACCAATTTTCACACAATAGCTTAAAATGTTTCTTAGGCTGAAAGTTTCTTGAGTTCCTAATTTCTTTGCTGGAAAGTCCCGGCAAAATAGGTGACAACGGAATGGGATCATTCATTGATACATGTAAGTTATCAATGATTGTCAAGAAAAGTTGATATTCAAGTAAAACTGTGTTACATCTAACATATCTTGGTACACAGTTACTACAAACATGGATGAATAGACATTTGAGCTATTCTGAAAAAGAATCTCAATCGAACAACGTTTGTTGACATTTGAAGCATTTTCGGATTTGCATAATAGCGATAGAAGGCCTAAAGCTACTCGATCGAAGTTCGCGTATAAAAATGTATAAAAATATCGCTCGATCCAGACTCTTTTGTAGCATAGCTAAAAGGTCTATTGGAAAGTTTTATTTAGGGGATGGGGGTGAGTGGCGAGTCTCAACAGCTTCCTATAAGTATTGCGACGAAAATAACCTAAAAGTTTCTTTTAGGTGGTTACTTAAATGCGTGGATAACTGTATCCTTTGAGGAGATGAAGCAGACATATCTAAATCGAATCAGATATATCTAAATCAAAGGACAACGTCCCCCTCGAGAATATTTGCTCTGAACCTTGAAAACCAACCAACCTTGATCAACATCAATATCCTCTTTTCCAGAGGTTTCAGAGACAGCTGACAAAATCGCCTGTAGATTTAGCATAAACATGAACCATGAATGATTTTTAAAACAAATGTTTACTTCTAAGTTGGCCTTAGAGTCTGCATCTAAGTATCGATGGTAAGAACTGAACAAAGAGTGCTTGCTATATTGGATAAAATACGAGAAGCAGGATTGATAAGGTTCGCAAAACATTAAGAGATGAGTGGAGAAGAGGAAGACCCAATCAAGATAGCATGGAGACATCAAGCACTAGGAAAATGGTCAGTTGGAAGACAAACGTGACATGGAGAGACATTGTGAAAGAAGATAACCCAGAATTCAACCTAGAAGAGGAGGCAGACCAAGACAGGCCATATTGGACTTAAGGTACCAGAGCAGCCGATCCTATTCAGGACTTAGGTACAGAAGAGGTAAAAAGATCTAAGTTAGCCTCTCAAAAATAAAAGTAATATATTGAGTGAATAAAAAATTTTGTAAATTCAGAATCGCATGTTTCCAAACTGCATATCATTAGACAGAAGAAAGATTATACTTTCACATGGTATATCTATCTATCTACCAATTAATGCAAACTTCAACAACAAGCGTAAGGTTATTGCATATAACAAAAGAGAAAAAAAGGGGGAAACAACAATAATATGATGCACCCCTCTGAGTAAGAAGTTTTTAGACAGGGAATACTCTATTGGTTCGGGGGATAGTCTCATTTCCGTGATCAACATATTAGTTTGAAATTTGATGAAAGTGAAGTTAGTTGGGATCCTTTGCGATCCTTTGCGATCATCTGGAACATGGTTTCCATATAATCGCAGCGAGTCGCAATAAAAAAACATTACATTACATCTTCTCAAATTTTGTAATGTTTTAAAGATTTTAAATCATTGTTGCGTTGCGTTTTTTCTTAAACACCCTGTAGAAATAATTGCACATAAGTGAAATTAATAAGTTTTCAATGGTTGTCCAAGTTGTTTTGGCAAACTGATGATGTATTGATGCTGCTTTTAATATTTTTGCCCGTTTGGCTAAGATCACATTGCCTATTTAACAACATAGCAATCAACTGGAATTTTATAAATTAATCATTAATAAATGATGAACAAAATGATGATAAAATGTTTTGTAATTGTATTTCGAAATTTAAAAAAATATTTTCCAATTTTCCACGACAAACTATACGCTGAATAGACTATTAAAAAAACATCTTACATCTCAAAGTTCCGCCTTTTGAATGAACATAAATAAAACGTATGCACTTTTCTAATATTTTCAGCATAGATAGCGATTCTTTAACAAGAATGGTGCAAAATTCTAAGACTTATTACTTTTCATTGAATAGCTTGAAAATAGCTTTACCTTATTTGCTTTATCGGACTTTCCCAAACACTAGAATTCTAAAATAGTCTTACAGGAAGTTAGTCCATAAAAAATACTTGAGCGTTAACGCTGTTCTGAATTTTTGCTGACAAATCGCTGACGGTGGTTTGTTATCGCACTAAAGTGCTGAAGTCATTAGCAGTAGAGACCAAAGATTTCTTAATCTTGGCATTATCCTGAGGAAATTCCTTGGTTCAATTTCAATAGGGATTGAATGACCACTTTTGTTTCATGATTAAAAAAGAAGTTGATATTGGTCCTGAGAATGCTATCTATACGGACTCGATGTCTTTGAATAACGGACTGGTCTTAATAAACCAATAGACGCAAGAAAACCGTGATCCGTAGGAAGAAGCCTGTTAACTCCTGTAAGAGGCCAACAACTAAATAAACCTGTAACTGTAACCAGAGAGAAAATTGTTGAAACCTGGAAGAGAAAACAAATAAATCTTATTATCTCAAAGGAAAAAAATGAGTTTGTAACGCACTAGTAACTGAAATAAAGAACAAATTTGCTCTTTCGACTTATTTCATTCCTTTCAGATAATAACATCAATTCGTTTTCTCTTGCACGTTTATACAATTTTCTCTCAATTTACTAGTTTACTTGGTTGTTGTTCTCTTTCAGAAGGTAAGTCTTTTTTCAACAGATTACGGTGTTTTTGTTGCGTCTACCGGTTTATTATGATTAGTTCGTTATCTATGGCTGTTTAAAAATTCTGTTTTCGAAATAACAGCTTATTTAAAATTCGAACTCACTTAGGGCGTAGCGTCATCAAATTTTTAAATCGTAAACCAGAACAGTTAAAAACTTGAATAGCAACAAGGCTGTATTATTGAACCGAAACTGAATGTCAGTTTGATACCGGGTGAGTAACCAAAAAAACGCCCGGCGTTTGAAAGGCTACTGCTCCGTGAATATATAAGCAATAATATTTTGCAATATTTGATTGAATAGCTAACATGTTCAATTATTTTTAGAAAATTTTCTGGCTAAAATCGGTCACTCCGTTCAGATTCTGTAGGTAATTTTCCAAAATGAGTCCTTTTGAGAAACCTTAAAAACGTGCTAAAATTACAAGCAAAAGTCCCTAATATGTTTACCTCACAGAGATGACTTTCAGCACGCTTTAGCATGTGCTTTCATTTTGGCGGGTTCAAAAGTCTTCCCCCTAGTGTGAATAACTTATTCAGGGGGATTCCATTCTCCCATTAGGACAAGATACATGAGCACACCCAAGAGTCGTTATTGCTAGGAAGGAGAACAAAGGGACATTTTGCTTGCTGTTTTCGCTCGTTTTTGAGGGTTTTCGAAAGGAGTTTTCTGCAGAAAATCTCCTATTTCGACGGGAAGGAATGACCAATTTAAGCCGGGTAAATTACTGACCCAAATTTGACATATCGGGGATAAAACAAGACAGTTTTCAACATCATTGCTTTGATATTGAGGGATCAGGATTATTTCAAATGCCGGGCGTTTTTATTGACTCACCCGGTACTGTTTCTTCCTACTGCCTGTACTATATAGCCTAGTCAGCTGCTGTATTGCTAAGACGTTGTTAATGCTGGATTTAGGCAAAATCACTGGAGTGCCTTGTATTGAAATCGGTGTACCAAACTTCAATAAACAAACTTATTTCCGTGTATAAACGCTTGGCAATCCGGCAGTGCTGACCAGTTTATTCTCTGATATTATCATTACTTTATAATATGCATTAACCTACTAATCGCTTGTACGAAATACCCATAATTAGTATTGTGCTGTATATCTAGATTAGATTAAATTAGATTAGATTAAATTAGATTAGATTAAATTAGATTGGATTAGATTGTACTTAGAACTACATTGCAGACACTGATAAACTATGGTTTCCCTGCCTACACAGTTTAGAAGTTACGATGGCGTCCAGTATTCGTCAAAAGTTTCCTTGAAAATTGTTAAAGAGTGGAATAACTGTCTAAGACTACATTTACACGATACCGGTACAATTTGAAAACGGTAAGAAATTTGATGGTAAAAACTTCGTTGCAAGACTTTGATGCCACAGAAATTTACCTCCACCCTAAAAATCGACCATTCTCTTCCAAAGCGTCAAAAAAATGTTCTGTTTATATCACTTTCGTGTGCTCACACGATGATGTTTCAAAAATGTGCTGCTTTGAGCTCCGTTTTCAAAAATCTACCGCTTTCAAAATCTGACAGCAAAAAATGTACCGTTTTCGTGTGAATGGGAGGCCTATCCGCTGCATTTCTCACCGTTTTGCAAAATGTGCCGGCATCGTATGAACGCAGTCTAAATCTGATGTTATTGAAGACCTATGGAAAAATCCGACGATAGAATGATAGCCAAAGCTAAAGTTTATTTGAATTCATCCAAAGAAATACGTCATAGAATTTACACTGGCTTTTTGAAAAATTTGGAACATCGATTCGCAACTCCAGGTAAATTTTCATTAAAATCTTGCACTCCAATAAAGTTACTCTAGACATCTTTCGGTATGGAGGTTCCTTGATGGCCCACACTTTAATCCAAACACAAATTGATGATGAAAAACCTTTAAATCAAAAGTTATTACTATACCTTTATCAGAATCACCATAGCAGTAGTGGGAACCATGATTGCAATTTCGGAAAATACGAATGCTGGGAAAACGTGCAGACCTAGAAAAGAAATGAACCCAGAAATATCACAGACTATCTCATTTTGAGCACTGTGGATTGAAACTTTAATCATATCCTAAGCAATATCTTACATTATTACCTGACTGAAGTTTCAAAAACGAGGCAATACAGAAACCCGCCATTCCTATTGGCTAATCGTACATTTCCCACAGGTTTCCCGTAGCCTTGTATAATACGATACAAGGACGCGTTTTTGTCGCCACAGTGACTACTCTAGGCCTGAGAGATTTACAACAAACTCGAAGGAAATGGCTGCAACAAAATGTGTCTGATTGAATGATGCGAGTCAAGAATAGAAGCTGTCAGGTAATAAAACTCATATTAACCGGTTTTGTCGTTGAACAGGAAAATATAAAGCCCTCGGTCTTAATGCACAGACCTCGCAAGCTCGGTCTGTACTTTTAGGACCTCGCGCTTTATATTTTCCTGTACAACGCAAAACCGGTTAGTATGCGCATAATATTAAAGAATGTTTCAGCAGCCTGTGTAGAATCCATTTTTATTTTGTCTGTTATATTTCTCTGTGTTCTACTGTTGCTGTGCTGTTATTTCTCTGGTTTTTGTCTTCGTTTTTGATTTCATTAGATTTTCATGAAATTATCCGCAAATTTGTAAGTGTTATCGACGGCGGGGACCAAATGAACTTATATCTTCTCCGCCATGAATGGTACATGTAAATAGTATTTTCTCATCATTAGTTTTAGGTTCTTTGTTGTGACAAAGTTTCAGCTAGTTAGTTCTTTTACTCATTCAAAAGATTGGAAGTGATATATCAAAGGTTCTTTGTCTGGAAAAACTGCCTACATCAATAAAAAATTGATTAAATTTTGTGAGGCTTGAATAATGCAAGAAAAAAAACTAATCACTTTCTTATGACATAAGTGTCAGTATCAATACTTAATTGGATAGTTTTCGAGAAAAATAAAATATCACAATAAAATTGTGAACAAATACAAGGATTCACATCGGCAGTCTACACATCCAGCAGACTGAATTGTAACCACTTACCAATGGATGCGAAGAAGATACAGGCAAAGAAGTCACGAACAGGTTCAATGAATCCAGATGCCTGAAGTGGAAAGAACAAAGATATGTTACAATTACTAGTTGACGGAAAGCTGATATCGGTTGCATTTCGGGTTACGTTAAACACTTGAAGCCAGAATGGCTAAGAGTGCCCTCGAATTTAATTTTGGTCCACAGTCAAAGCCCTCGGAGCTTGGCGCGCTCACATAACGCAGGCGAAATGAAACTCAGGTCGATCTGAAACTCATTTCGCTTTCCTAGGTCGGTCTGAGTTTTCAGATCGCCCTGAAATTTTCATATGAAATTTTTCATTTCGGGGCGAAACGACTTTTCAAAGCAAGAGATTGACATTCCACGCCTTCCTTTGGCAACCAAAACAATTAAGATTTCATTCAAAGTCAGCCAGGTGGATCTAAATGTTATAGAACAGCGCCAGTATCTTCAACAAAACAATCACAATTGTTCTGATTGCCGAAGGAGTGCACGCATTGTTTAATATTCTCAAACCGGTCTGAAAATGTTTATGTGTTGAGGAGGCAAATTAGCAGGCCATAGCCAAAATTCAAACAGATCTGAAACTCAGATTGCTCTGAGTTTTCTCTTGTGAGGGTAGTCTAAATCGATGTCTTTTCATGATCGTTTGATGCAGCAGTAATGAAACAAACTCTTGTCAACGATTAGTTTATCTTTCAGACTGAAATTAACAATTATATATCGTTCACACTTTTGAAGCATCAAAGTTAAGTTCCTTTGTGTTATTATTATTATTTTTTATTAACAATTTCTTTATCGTTGGCAACAAAATAACTGATAGCTAAAATATTTAGCTAATTAATTCCAACGCTAAAAATATATATTACAAAGTGTGGATAAAAGATACAGAGTTGTTAAACTATTTACAATTCGTCAAAGTATACAATAAAACAAATCTTTAAAAACATCATAAAAAGCCCAAGTTCGGAATGAAAGTGCGACACAGCTTGCATGGACAATTTTCTCCCTTCCAATTTTTTATATTTGCTTTAAACTGAGCAAGGGATCCCGAGTTTCGTATTGTTTGCGGTAGCATTTGCCATAGTTGTGGACCTTTAAATCTGATGCTTTCTGTGCCATTACCCACCGATCTCACCCTTGGTTGAACAAATTCGACATTGTTTCGCAAATTGTAATGACTTTCATTTTCACAGAAAATTTCCTGCATGAAAGAAGGATTCAGGTCATTTCTGGTTTTGTACATCTCAGTCATAAGTAATTGAAGGTTCTTTGTATGAATAGTAACAGCACAGTCCTTCTCTAATAGTTCATTATAAGTAGATTCGGCATCCTTATAAATTGTTCTCAAAGCCCTTTCCTGTATTTTGTTAATTTTCTTATTGAGCTGCCTGCTGCGAAACATCCAGATTAAAGGACAGTATTGAAATTGACTGGTAATAAATGCCCTCATGAGAGTTCTCAATTTTCTCTGATCCATGTATGGTGATATGTGAGCAAGTGCGTAAAGTTTATTGCTAGCCTTCTGGCACAGTTTGGAAACATGGTTTTCGAAGGAAAGTTTACTATCAATTTGAGCTCCCAGTAGTTTCTCTTCATAGCTATTTACAACGTTAGCACTTCCAATCCTAACAGTAACAGGATCGTCATATCTCTGCCCAAGAACCAACAAATGGCATTTATCTGCATTCAATTTCATAAAGTTGTCAGCAAACCATTTCAATGCTATCGTACAATCATTTTCAAGCTTATGAACTATGTTATCGAGGTTCTTATTGCAGGTATAGATTGTAGTATCATCTGCATAGTTACATATATCCGAGTCTTGAATAAAGAGTAAAAGATCATTAATGTAGATGTTGAATAACAGAGGCCCTAAGACTGACCCCTGTGGAACACCACGTACGACGCTTTTCCAAGAACTGAATGACCCATTTACTTTAACTCTTTGTTGTCTATTTGTGAGGTAATTGTTAATAAGTGTTAATGCTTCGCGAGAGAAGCCATAGGCGTGCAATTTTGCAATCAACAGATCATGCCTTATACAATCAAATGCCTTGGAGAGATCCATCAAAACAGCAGCCCCTGCCTTACCACCTTCATACAGGCTAATTTTAAATTTTTCTAAGAGCGTGCTGGGCATGTTGACTTTGTAACTCATATCTCCGGTGTTCGGAGGATGATTTTCAAATGCAAGGTATGTGCATTTAAATTAAAGATCAGCAAGTATGCATATGAAGTCAAAAAGTCCTAACATTTTATCGTTTCGTTCCCATGTTTAGTCAAAAGATGATACTCTTTTAATTCAGCTCATTTTATGATGTGATGTCATCAAATTTCTAAATACCAAACCAGAAGAGTCAAAGAGTTTTGCTTGATACCATATTGTAGGCATCCATAAACTATGGTTTTCTTGAAAATCATTTGATCTTTCGTCAAAAGGTTTAGAAATTATGATAGTTTTAAGACTTTTTGGAAAATTTTATGAATTTCTTGAAAAAGAAGAAAAACACTGTAATTCTGAAAATGCTGAAGATTTCAGCAAAGTCCAACGGCAGATTTACTGAAAAATAGTTCAAGTTTCTTTGAATCCGTTCATTTCAAAGAAATAAGTCATAGAATTTTACACCCAGCTTTTTACAGATTTGAAACCTATGCTGCATTGAGCAATCATCCATTGGGCCTAAAAAATACATCAATATTGCCATTTTAGCTTCTTGTGCGTGAAAGTCTTCTTTGGGTTACAGAAACTGAACATCGCGTTGAGTAATGGAAAGCAAACTTGCAAAACAGCCGGCACACTTTAAACATTTCTCCGTGTGTGAATTTGTACCGATTTGCACTGATGGGAAATCAATTAGTTGCTAGTTGCTAGATCAACATAACTGCCTCAGATGTAAGCCATGTTTAGGATATTTGGAGGTCCTCTCACAAGTGAGAATCCGTCGAATAATTTTAATGATAATTTTTGCATTTCAAATCAAAGTACAGGTTAAAGCCTGGTTTCCATATGTTTATAACAGTCAGCGACGTGGCCCAGAGGCAGGCTCGGGGACACAATGGGGACAGTTGCGTTAAATGGAAACATTTTCTGAGTGATGTCTCCGATGTCGCCGATCAGACGGGGACAGCAAGAGGACACAGCGAAAGAGTTGAGATGAGTTTAAAGCCTGGTTTCCATACGATCGAACAATTGATTGTTTCAATTTGTCACCGATTGATCGGGGGCACGTCGCCGATGTGTCACAGTAGGTTGCCAACTGTTACGATCATATGGAAACCAGGAAGGCCCTGGCACGCCATCGGCCTTTGGGTCGTTGAATCATCGTCTTCGTCTTCATCAACTGGAGCCAACAAGCGTTGTTCTTGAGGTTCTTCCTCTGAATTCATCGTCGTGTAGTAATTGTTGTTAGCATATGGAAACATGCGCTCAGAAATGCTGAGGTGGACTACGGGCGTTGGCGCTTGTATACCGTCGTAGGACCATTGTTATATGTCTCTTTAAATAGCGGTTGGATCATGTGATCGGAAGCGATCTCCTATCAGAAAGTAATAAAGTATGCAAGCAAAGTGAGCCTCGATGCGGAGAGGAGGCGAGGAAGAAACCACGCTTTACTCTTGTTATTGTTTAATAGGCCAATAAGCAATACAATTCAATGTAAGCTCTGTTTTCCTTGGCAGCATTCGACCCAAACGGAAAAATTCGTTAAAGGGCATTTGACCCAAACGGCAAAAATTCGTCAAATTTTTCTTTGAATATGACCGAAAAGTTTGAAACTTTAATGGGTCGCCCAGACGTACGAAAATTCACCCTGAGAATACCTAAGCAAACTTTGAGAATAAAAAAGTAAAGATGTGTACCTGTTTGCAGATTTGATCCCCCTGGCTGCTAATTACGGCACCGCATATGAAGCAACCAAGTTCCATAGAGATGCCTAAATGATCTGTTACCTAAAGAGAAGAAAGATGACATCATTTCAAATCAATAAGAAAGCTTGATTAGTACCCTGTGTCTCAAAAAGATAGCACTAATCAAACATAACCAAATTTGATTACAAGTAGATACCAAACGAATATTCACTGTTCCCATTGCTAAATAAAAGGGACACTTCCCTTGAACCCAAAAATATGGTTCCCGTTACTACAAGAAAGAAGCATTTTCCATTGAGCTGAAAAAAGTTGCATATATTTCCATTTTGGGTAGAATTTTTACTCGTATAGTAATGGGAACGGTGTATAAGAAATGTGTATTCATCGTTCTCGTTACTACAAGAAAGAAGCATTTACGATTGAGCGGAAAAAGTTGCATACATTTCCTCTTTGGGTAAAATTCTTACTCATATAGTAATGGGGACGGTGTAAAATAAATGTGTATTCATCGTTCCCGTTACAACAAGAAAAAAGCACTTTCGAATGAGATGAAAAAAAGTTGCATACATTTCCTTTTTGGGTAAAATTCTTACTCGTATAGTAATGGGAACGGTGTACGATCAATGTGTATTCATCGTTCCCGATACTACAAGAGAGGGACATTTTGCTTTGACCTCAAAAAAGATTTCATCATTCCTGTTACTAAATGTGAAATACATTTTACCACCATGTAAAAAGAAGTTCTAAAAATTTTGTTTTAGAGGTGAAATCCTTAACTGATGCATTAATGGGGACGGTGTATGACAAAATAAAATTGAAAAGGCGACTTAACAAAAAAGCCCTCCGGATGATTTTCAAATTCTGTCTTCACGATTTTTCCCATGAAAGCCTATCGTCAGCAGTAATCCCTTTGTATGGAAAATAAAACTTCCGCAAGTCAAGAATTTTCAATGATCTGAGGAAGTTTTTATCGAAATTTTCCCTTGCAAGAAGACCCTGCATCAAGCAGCTCGCTGTCAACTTATGGATGGTCTCAGGTCTAAGTTAAAAATTGCACTCTTCAAAGATTTTTAGAACGTACATAGCGAAATGCAACTTTTCGATAGACCATTCAAATTATTAGCAAATTATTCCAATACCTTGGCCAAGTTTCCAATACCGTTTTAAGGCAATCTACAGAGGGTATCCGTAAAACCTTTGAATGGGACTTCCCCTAAATTTTTCTGCTCGATCTCGCTGCGCTCGCCTGTGGTGTCGGGTACCTTCATCGCAGAATCCCCCGGAAACTAATTCTACCACCAGCCCGCTCCTTAGACTCACCCAATATTTGGATTACTGACAAAACAGATCAAAGAGAACCTTCCATGGCAGATTTGAGAATCAAATTTTAGTGATCTTTAAAACAAAGGTACTTACTTTCAAAGCAACCGGTAAGAACGTAAGGTTTATGGTTGCATCGTAATAGCTAAAGCTTCAGCATTGGTACAATTGGGTAGGTACTTACCAGAAGCATTGAAAATACGATTGTTATTGTTCCTATCACACCAGCCTCGTGTTTGCCAATAAAATGAATCAACCTGGAGAAAAAGAGACATAAAAAGTGGTTGGTTCCCTTCTGTACCCGAAGAATGAAATATTATCTAGTGAACACGCTGCCAAGGGCCTCATCACTTACTTTCTACATCTAATCAGAAAAACAACATCATGAGATCAATACACATATCTTTATGAAATAACTGCTGATAAGAAACTCAACTCTCAGATCGCCAAAAAATAAGGAACTCCAGGACTGGGAAAATATACGTTAAAAAACTAAATCCTTTTTGCTCTATTTTCAGTTGTTTCCTGTGCCATACTACTCGCAAACTGAGAAATGTACAAGCGTCGGCAAGGTTTCAAAAACCTTGTTTTGAAATGATCATAAGGGGCAAAGGTGGCGAGCACGAAGGTTGTTCTGGACCCTTTAGGGAAAGCAAGAAGCCTCGAGTACTCAAAATGTGACGCTTTCAAGAAACATTCAGTACTAACCCAAGTTCTTAGTTTCCTAAAATATACGTGTACACGCAAAAATCGAATACTGTTTTGACTCTAACAAGCTTGGTCTTACAGTCCACCTACAAGGGTTAGTCTCTGTCCTTACCACAAAAAATGAACTATATTTCTGCGTAGATTACATCATTTACCTTTGGCAAAATAAAAGAAACTACTACTACTTTAAGGGTATATTCACCTAATTTACAGCTGACATATGAGACCTAAACGTACTTTTGATAGCGTGTTTTTACTTTACTGTCACCTGTTTTCCGTATCATATTACTCGGAAGGTACTTGAATAAAGTCCAAACATTGGAAAGGCTTAAATAAACATCATTTTGAAATGTTCAGGAGGGCACATGTAGTGAACATGAAGATTGTTGTGAAAACTTTACAGGGAATAGACATAGCTATATCTCGTAGCCGCTATAAATAGGCTAAAGATTCGCCCACAAATCCTTTGTTTCTTTAGCTTCACAATGAAACCGGATGCGTCGAAGTCGTCAAGTACAATAGATTATATTTTTGAGCAGGCCCGGGCCAACTTTTAACTATGTCGATTCCCTTTAAGAAACTCGTAAGAGACCCTGAATACTCAAAATCTGTGATAATTTTAAGAAACTTTCAGTACTGGCCCAATTTCGTAGCTTCATATAGGAAAACATGCATTCAGCTCATAAACAGACAGTAAGATGAACCAAAAAGCTTATTAACAGCTTATAAAAGGCTTATAGTCAGTCTATAAATAGGCAGTAAGTTAAAGTGTTTACGAAAGAGGTAAAAGCATACCTAAAATATCTTGAAATGAAATGCGTCGCTAGAAAGCCACTGATAAAAACAATAAGACAAATTGCCACGAGGAGCTCCATAAGCGACCATGTTACTGTCAATGTGCTGTCAACGAAATCTAGGAATAAGTAGAATAGTCTAATGATTTTATGAATTTCGGTAAATTTATTGACTATTAGTTTTACTTTGCTGTATTATTGTAAATCAATTTGCTGGCTTGAATTAGCATATTTTTACATTTTGCTATGTAAGCTGTCAACTTTAAATAAAATGATGATGATTAATAATAATAACAATAATAATAATAATAATAATAATAATAATAATAATAATAACAATAATAATAATAATAATAATAATAATAACAATAATAATAATAATAATAATAATAATAATAATAATAATAATGATAATGATACTAATAATAATAATAATAATAATAATAATAATAATAATAATAATAATTTGCTTTGATCGAGAACAGTCGGCGCTCCCTGGTATAAACCTTGCCTTCTAGCCTCCATGGTTATAGGCTGGCCTGGCCTTAACGTTTGGCTTTACGAAGACGCTGGGAACATACCCCGGGGGGGTCTTCTTAATACAATGACCACCTGGGGATGTGCCTGCCAATAGGGTGTCATTTTCGGCTGAAAATTCCGGACAGGGTTGCACCCTTTGCTTCTTTATTTCAGGACAGCTATGCCCATTAAAGCTTTTTTAAGGACACATCAGATGTATCGTAAAAAGATAAGATATCTTACAGTGGAGCTCTTGGTGCTCCCAAAAGTAATAATCAAGGAGCTTGGGACCTTCCTGTGTACCTCCGTGGCCAGGACTGCGAACAGAACTCGAAACAGAAGACAAGAATTTTTTCATAGCAATTCTCAATATCTTGTCACGTCACAGCAAAACCTTGAAAGAACACTTCAACCTATGGAATAAGTAAATAAAGATATCAGTAGCGTGGACACTATGTCTGATCTTATTCCAGAACAGGTGCTATGTTTTCAGCAGTCTATTCCAGGACAGGGTCATAAAATCTTGTTCTGGCAAGCACATCCCCGTTGTTTTTCTCCAAAGTAGACCCCCGGGGAACATACCCATATTTCCACAGTCGATACCTGTGTTTTTTATGCCAGTGTGCTTTTGCCTCTGCTGATATCGTTGGTAGAGTACTTGATCCTTTAATCAATAATTTTTCAATTATAATATTTATCATATTCGGGAGGTATTTGAGTGTTCTTATCCAGCCTTCTTTTTCGCTTCCTTCATCATCGGCCTACTGTCAGATCTATCGTCTTCTTGCGCCGTAATTTCTCCATCGTCACTTTCTTCTTGAAACCTGTTGCCTGTGCAAGTGATTCGAAAACAACTAGGGTTATGATTTTATTTGAGTATATTATTGATTTTATCCATATTTTCCATGTTTTCAGGGCGTATGACAGCGTAAACAATTGATGAATGTGAGCTTTGCGTACAGAACACAACATAGCCGAAAACAAACAGCCACGCGTGACCACGAGTCCCAGAATAAACTGCGTACCGCGTCGGGTGTGATGTAATTAAGCATAAGGTCTCTTAAATCATTGTAGCGTTTGCAATACAGCCAACAAGCAAAAATAAGACACGTATAGAGTCTAAAGAGCCCTATTACACGTACCTTTGGATCCAGCATGAGTTGCTCCATGTAGCCAGTAATGTATGACACCTTGATTGGGAAGTATTGCAAATGATGTTTTACTTTGCTCATAATGACCAGCAAGGATCGGCAAGATTCCCATGACTAAACCAATCTGAACATCTTGCATGATGAAAATGCCGAATAAAATATTCACGTAATCATCACCAGATTCTGCTATGTGATCTGAAAATAGAGTAGATTAAGGTTAACATTTCTGATTTGTTTAAATCGTAGCAGTTATCTAGACTGATTGCATATTCGTAGTTATCGCTATTGATAGACTGATGGACGCGCAAACTACGACTCATGGATCTTCACACGGAAAACTGCGGCCACAACTAGATATGGAAAACATAGCAATACTGAGCTTACTCAAGGCAATGGCGGATGGGCGTAAGTTGCCGGCTCGAACCTCCACTGCACTGCTAAAATAGTTAAGAAGAGTTCAAATTTACAGTGATATCAGCCACGTACAAAAGCCACAAGTATCCATATAAATGTTTCCTCAATCCAAAGAATCAACAAACCATTCCCTGTTAACCGCTTACATGAACTTCACTGCAGCAATGAGAATTTCCAACTATCGAGGGTCACTTGCTGTGCCTGAGACAATTCCACAGCCTCTTTTCAGAGGGCACACGTAAACGTGTTCATTTCCGTCTCAAATATTTATATGAAAGTCCATAAGTTTCAGTTTGAGTGGACTTGCCCAAGTCGTCATATAAGAAAGTACGTACGAACAGATTTCGGCAAAATATGTCATGAGCAACAGGACACTCAGTGTGTAGCAGTTTGAAATTTATATCAGAAGCGAGTCACCTTAATTTAGTTTTTTGTGTTTTGAACTTATTTATATTTTGTATACAACCACCTCTCACTGTTGCGTAATTCTGAAATTTTCGGTAGTGAGCCAGTGCAGATCCACCTTAACTGTAAAGCTTGGAGCTTTACAGTTTAAGGTGAATCTACACTAAGGTGGCTTAAGGCGGCTTCAGATCGCAATTCACATTGTATACAAAGTAAAACGCACAGCAATTTCTTCAGTTCTCTAGGCCAAACACAACATTTACACTCTTTCACTTTCAAAATTCTTACTGCTTTTTGCAGAATTTGAATTTTTTGGCGTCTCTCCTGCAATCTCTACGATCTCTACCATTTTCAGAATGCACACTGTCGAGTCTACCGTAGATACCGAAGAGAATACGCCTATACTAATTACTGATAATTTAGAAAGAAGAAAAACTAACCTCTATTTTGCTCATGGGTAGAGGCCATAATTTTACTCATGATTGGTGTGCTGGACATTGACAAACATGTTGCTACAAATAAGCTTTGCCTTGGATTTATCCCAAATAATGTGCCAATCAGCAAGCCGATAATGTTACATAGAAATGCTATTGTTAAGGATGCTGTAAAGGATGTGTGCCACACCTGGAAATAAAAGGGTGAAATAATAACATAAACACTTACCACAAAATTGCATTACAAGATGGGTACAAAAATAAATGGACTTTGTGACTAGCATACCTTGCAGGTACCACCTCTTTGTTGGTGGCCATCTGGTGGACAATGACATGGGGGTAACATAGAGTCCACAAAGGATTTTCACAAAGCATGCTGGTTGCACAGACTTGCTAAGCTCTTCACGCCTACCAGATACAGTTTGGATCCAAGGAAACGGTGCCCAGAACATTATCAATTTTAACTACACAGACAATCAAAAGGTATAGGATCATAAAGACCTTACAAAGAGAGCATATTGAAGCAGCAATGAAACAAAATATCTTGGTGCCTGAATATACCTATTAGCTTTTCTAAGAAAAAATCTCAATTACGTGATATTTTTTATCAATTTTGAAGAATTTTTGAACTAAGCACAAAATTGGTAGAAAACATCACTCAATCAAACCTTTCATATAAAAATGTACAAAATAATGTAAAAGGCTCTGTTGTAGAATAGCTAACAGGTCTATTGCACCAAGCAAAAAATAGGTAGAAAACATCACTCAATCAAACCTTTCATATAAAAATGTACAAAATAATGTAAAAGGCTCTGTTGTAGAATGGCTAACACGTCTATTGAGGAGTCTTCACTCAGCATGGAAAGCAATGTCTGTCTTAGACTGCGTTCACACGATGCCAGCACATTTTGAAAACAGTGAAAAATGTGATGGATAGGCCTCCCGTTCACATGAAAACTCCACATCTTTTGCCAGCAGATTTCGAAAACAATAGATTTTGAACAGGGAAACCCTAACTGGCATAAATTTGAAACAGCAGCATGTGAACACTTGACAATGATGTAAACAGAACAGTTTACGACGCTTTTGGATAAAGACTGGTCGATTCTTAGGGTGTAGGTACTTTTCTTTGGCATTAAAGTCCTCCAACAACTTTTTACCATCAAATTTCCTACCGTTCTCAAATTGTGCTGGTATCGTGTGAATGCTAGCTCAAATTTTGCTACCGTCACTTTTTCACCATTTTCAAAATGTTTGACTCTAAAATGTTTGACTGTTTCTAAGTCAAGGATGCAGTCCATAGCTTATGTAGAAGTGCCTTATGGGTGGCTTTCTACCATAAATATTCACACTAGTGGGCTGCAACAATTTCAAAAATTTGTTTAGCCCATACTGCTAAGAACTGAAGAAACCAAAGGCCATCTTCTGAAGAGTAAAGTTCCACTGACCATATTGTCCATTGTGCAAGGCAAAAGAAAACCTATACATGTAATAGTGGTGGTTACACATGAGAGGTGGTATATTGTCATAGATGAGGTGGATATGCCTAGCAGAGGTGGGATATTATCTTAAATGTGGCGGATGTGCATATAAAGTGGTAGGTTATGATCTTAAATGTGGTGGGTTATCATCATAGATGTGGTGGATATGTGTAGCATGGGTGGGACATCATCTTAATTTCACTGGTGAATACGCTTAAAAGGGGGTGGATTATTATTGCAATAGTGGTGGATGTGTGTAGCAGGGGTGGGACAGGCCCTGAAATGAGAGGCAGTCCATCGAGCCTGAGTGCCTGAACACTCACCTTGAAAATTGTACTGGCTCGATTGTTCAAGCGCCTTGCAGATCAAAGGTGCTTCCTTTAAGGATCCATAATGACGATTTGTGAACGCATTTGAAATGAAATATTCAGCACAAATCTTCCTTTTTACCTTTGTAAAACTAAAATAAATTGTCTTTCCTGCTCTCCATTGACTCAAGTTTGGTGCAAACTTTGCAGGAGGCATTTCAAGGCTCCCAGCTCCAACGGCAATACTGACCTTCACTAATTCTATTTTGATGATTATATATACGCCTACGACCCAATACGAGTATAACACAAAACAACAAAGAGTAATTAAGTCCAAAATACATAACTAAAAAGTTCGAGAAGATTACCATGGTTCTTGCCTATCTTCTTTGGTGTCTCTTCTCCCTCATCCGTTCGTTATTAACTCTCCGCTTCTCATCTATTCCATTACACACTTCATGGGTCAACTTGCGCCATTCAGGTCGATTGTCCAAACTTTCTGTCCAAGAATCAAGAACTTCACCTCTTTGGAGAACATCTCTGATGGTATCTTTGAACCTGAGCATAGGACATCCTACTTTTCTCTTCTCTTCTGCAAGCTCACCGTAAAGAAGAGCCTTATTAACTGCTCTTGTCTCTGGCATATGAGCAACGTGACCCAACCAACACAATCTGTCCTTGTTAAGAAGAAGTTTTATATCATCTGCCTTTGCGAGACAAAGGACTTCATCATTTGTGACAAAGTCGTCCCATTTGATTTTCAAGATAAATCGTAGATGACGTTGCTGAATGGTTCTAAGCTAGCTGTCTAACTTGTTTTCGGTAAAGTGTCCAAGTCTCACTTCCATGCAATAAAAACGAAATCACACACTGATTGTACACTTTAAGTTTTGTCTCTGTTGTAAGGCCCCGACTATCAAACACTCTGTTCCTTAGCCTACCAACAGCACATGAAGCAGCCTGAATATGTGCCTTAATCTCTTCATCCATTTTACAGTCTCTGGTGATATAGCTGCCTAGGTATTTAAAATGATCCACTTTAGCTAGCATTTTTCCATCGATGTTAAAGTCCGCACAAGTGCAAATGCTCATAGTTTCAGTTTTCTTTATGTTGATACTTAAGCCCATTTTTGTGGATAATGCATTGTAAGCAGACAGAAGAAGTTGGAGACCTTCTGCGCTGCTACAAAAGATAGCAATGTCATCTGCATATTGGGCTTCTTTAATAAATAAGGTGAGTGTTTTCGTTTTTGATTTTAATCCACGAAGATCAAAGATATCACCATCACACACCTGAAGCAAACCTTTGATGCTGTATACATACGTTATTGGTATTTCTGAATGCTAGCAGAAGAAGAGCAGCTGCATAGATTCCAAAAAGGGTTAGAGAAAGCTTACAACCTTGTTTTACGCCATTGTTGCATTTTTCAATGATTGATGTGATTTTAACTGAAAATTTTCAGACAAAACAGTAACTGTCATTCATGTTTTCCAGAACTTTCCGTATGGTTTCCCTCAAAGACAAAAATAATGTAGGAGCTTGCTCAAGTGCCTAAATGAATTGAGGAGCTTGATCAACCAAGAACCTAACATTTGCTCATTTTAAGGCCTGGGTGGGATATTCTCCCGATGCGTATTCACCACTATTACACACGTAGGTTTGCTAGCATGGATTTTGACCTCTAAAGTGAACTGTAAAGCATTGCACAAACCTGCTTGATCTTCTCTAATGAGAACTCTAGTCCAAGCACAAACAGAATGAAGAACACTCCAAATTCACCCAGAGTCTCAACTTGCACTATGCACTACAACGAAACATGCAAACAAAATATTTCTTTAAGTGAGTCAAATATGTATATGTTCCATTATTTTGTACCACAAATTGATGAGCACAATAACATGTGACCAAACTCCTGTAACCATAACTTATGGGGGTATGGAAGACTGTTTAAAAAGGCAGAAACTGCTACATATGATTCTTTTCCTCCCATGTGCTCATCCTGCCTCAGTTTGTGTTTGAAGGTGTTGTGGCACGGTGGTGTAATCCTCTGACTTTGCAGCCAGAACAGTCAGGTGGGGTGGGTTTGAAACCCACAGGGCCCCACCACTTGAGCCTCATAACAAGGGGCCACACATCTGATTAGCGTTTTGCTACTTATGTCATCCCAGAGCTTGGCGCTAAAAACTGCAACATCACCTTCACCTGCGCCAGTTCATCCATTCCAATTTCTCTATTAGTTTTTTTCGTTCTACTTGATGACCAGGAATGGAAATAGACTTGGAGCTCTATAAAAACAACAAAGAAAGAGTACCTGCAAAATGAAAAGTTTATTTGAAAACAGTTCTATCTATTATAAGTTGAGTGTTCTGGGTTTGCTAGTTTTCCAACATCTGGTCTGGGCTTGTGGGCATTGGCAACTCACCAGATACCCCTAAATAGTCAATAAAGCAATAAAAATTCAAAATACCTTTAAAAAATTGATGCCAGATGGTCCAAGAATAATACCAGTCAAAATGTAAGCAAAAAGGTTTGGAAGTTTGAGCCAACTGCACGGTATGCTTAACGCCAATGAGAATATAACAATGTAAATGACATCTCTGATAAGATTGCTGTCAATATGTGTGACTGTGCTGTCTTTTGGCTTTGATAATACAAACTGATTATTATGTGAATCAATGAGCACCACAACACCACTGCTGTCCGATGACACCTTTGAATCATCCTCATCAAGTCTTAGAACTGTCTCAATACCAAGATTCTTATTATGTGCATGGTATTTTTTAAGAAATGAGTCATCGTCAAGCTGCAACTCTAATTTATCAGCAGCCTGTGCAATGTCATTCAACAAATTATCAATGAATTTTCTAATCGGTGTGTTGGATTTGGACACATTGTCATGCCCTTTCTGTTTAAGCTCTGCCATTTCCTCTTTCTCAGCTTCTAGTATTGCATTATATTCTTGCTCTTCTTCTAACGTGGCTTTCTTCAACTCTTCAAGTCTCTGTTTGCTTGTCTTCTCCAGATTTCTCAATGACTTATAGTCCCCTTTTAAGATCCGCTTCAAGCTTTGATGGGATTCAAATAAAAGTGTTTCTGTTTCATTAATTTCTTTTCTAAATAATTGTATTGCTCTTATTTTACGATCTTGATTCTTTTTAGCAATTGTTTTATCTTGATGAACTGCTTTCAGTGCTTTGAGAAGTTTTAACTCTACTTGATGTTTCAGTTTAAAAAGTTGATTGAGACCTAACTCTTTGCAGAGGTCATGGGTTTGTTTTTTAAAAGCTGCTTCCCTTCTGGCTCTTGAGTTTGTTTGCTTATTCTCACTAATTCTGTTAACACCATACACTGCATGTACGGTTATTATTATTAACACTACACTTGATGCTAACATCATTTTATGGCTCGTTTTATGGCAACTGATCTTCATATGCATTGAAAATGTCACAAAAAGTTTGCAACGAGAGTTAACAGCGGTCAGCTAGTCTCTCAACAAAGCATGTTAACGGCATAGAGGCTAGGCCCAGCAGCTCTGAGACACTCACCCCAAAATTTTACTCATCAAGTTTCTGTGATAAAGAACTGCCTCAGTTTAGTCGTAGAAGGTAACTCCCTCACTCCATCACTCCATGGCAACCAGGATTAAGGTAAGTTAGGCCCAACCCAGCAGGCAATTCTTCATCTCCACAAAATCTTTACACACGAACGTGTAAATGCCACATGGAAGGCCCACTTATCTTCGTTGGTAGTAGCTTGAAACCAGATTATGACGCGATAAAATTCCAGAATCTTTCGATGATACAGGTGAAGTTATCCAGCAGTCCACGCACTCCGCCTTTCTGATGACTTCCTTTTCAATCAAATGTGTCAGCCTCTCACACATTCTTCGCGCCACACGAAACGTTGCCGCGCAACCATCCTTCACATTGGCTCTCACCTGGTGTGTCACATATGTCACAAACCTCTCTCTTGTCACATACTGGGCAAACGTAAAATGCATTTACGAGCGTTATAGAGCAATGCAACTAATTAAGGGACGCTGCAAAATTTATTATATGACATGGCCAGTGGAGATGAAAACTTTTTGGAAAAAAATCTGCTCGCCCCGGAAGAAATTATTGCAGAAAAACTAACTGCCCCGTCGCCCTTTCCTAAAAGCTCTTGTATCTGCCCTATATTCATGAACAACATATGTTTCTACAGTACATACGTATCAAAGTAGCCAAAGACCACAACAAAATCTATTTTTGTACTTACGAAAGTTTTTCAATTAAAAGTTTACTTTGAAGATTCAGAGATATGACTGATGCATCGTGCTTCAAGCAACTGACTAGGAAATTTTAAGTCATCTAAAATAAGTCCTTCCAAGCATTTCTCTTCTTGCATGATTCACAACTTTGCCCTCAAAATAAGACATTTTGCATTTCAAATTTCATCTTGAGCTCATAAAAAGCTTCTGCCCCGTTGATATTTGCTTCAAAAAATGTGTTGACCCACCTCTGATAAGCTCAATAAAAGTAGTTGCCCCGTTGCGTTTTGCACCGGCCATGTTATAAAATAAACTTTTCTCTGCCCCTAATGCTTGTGACGTAGTACTATTGTTTTCAAATTTATTTGGGGCGCTTGAGCCGTAGCTGCGCCCCCCCCCGCTTCTTTCGGGCCTGCACGTACACCAGGCAAGGCAGGTCAGAGATTGACCTTGGCTTTTTATAAAAATGAGTGTATCTACTTTTATCAACAAGGTTTGGAAAATTTGCTAAAAAGATCCACTACATCTTCTTTTGGCGAATGAAGCCACACCAACCCTTGTTTAGAAAAGACTGCAGGAAACTTTACCCTTGCTTAGAGAATTTTTGGCCCCCAAATCACACACTGTCACTGTAATATTGCATTTGTGAATTTTTTAACATGAGTAAATTAAAATTTTTTAATTCTATACCTCAAGTCACTTGTCGAATTCAAAATCTTAATCTTGATCAAATCTGTAAATGGGATGTACCAGCATGCCTCAGTTGTAGCCAATCTCTTCGTTGGCCTTGTTTCACCACTTTCTGAGAGATGATAGACTTGCGCCAAGTCTATTCCGTGGTCTATCAGCGCTATCATAATTACTTTTGCGGGGGCGCAAACCATCAAGAGGATGCTGTGAAGGAGAAACTAACGGTACGTCTCGTAGATTGATAATATGATGAATATAGGATTTAAAACTTGCAAAGTACAGCAAACCAAATTCAGCTCAACACACAATCATTTTATGAGTCAGTCAACCTATCATTCTGATCAATTCTCACATTAACCTACCCTGGGTACCAGAGCCAAAAATAATAAAAAGCATTCGAGGCTCTGGTACCCAGGGTAACATTAACCCAGAAATCGAATCATTCCCCTAATCACCAATCACATATTCAAAAGAAACGTTTGATCTCATCTAGTCCAGCAAACTATTTTCCATAGTAGCTCCTGACTCGGTAGGCCTTGAATGTTGCATCTTTCTTGAACAACCAATTATTGCTCTCCCTGCTAATGCGAAGAAAATAATTCTGATGTCGTAAGAAGTAACCAGGGTAGTTGACGGACTCAAACGACAGCCAAGCATCGTTGGCAAGACCAGGTGTTACATGGAAGCAAGCATCTTTCTTAAACAGAGCCGTGTTGCTGTATCTGTCAATGCGTGCTCTGTAGTTACGATGACGTAGGTAATGATTTGGGTAGTTTCTTGACTGTAAGCTGATGCCCTCTCCACATAGGCCGTGTACAACTTTCCATGTCGAGTCGAGTCGATAGAGCCTTGAGTAGGAGACACGGCTGATTCTTGCCCAGTAGTTTTGATGTCTGATGTAAAATTGTGGGTAATTGTAAGATTTAAATCTCCAATACTTTCCTATAAGCCTGCTTTCCAAATCATGCTCGTCACAAGCAGATGCTATGGCAATCGATGCAAATAGGAGAATGATTTTCAGTGCAATCATCGCTGTTGGCAGTAATTCTTCTATCTATGGCCGGAAAAGAAAGAACCATGAAATATTGTGTCGATGGAAAAGAATTTCGTATGTTTGAAAATTCGCTTTTGCGGAGAATACTTCAGATAGTGAAATCAATCAAAGTTTTCTTGATAACCGAAAAATGAAGTATTTTGTGATTATTCTCTATATATTTTTCAGAACGTTGTCAACATAGGTAGAATTTCTTTACAAAGTCCTGTAACTTTGAAATGCGCAAATGGACGTCAAAATCCACGATAAAAATTGTGTGCTACCCTGGATATTTGTCAGGAATCCATCAGATAATGCGGCTATATTGCCATACAAAAAACTTTAATCACACTTGCGTGGTGCAAATAGCGTAGAACTACGTTACAGATTCAGTTATAGCATGAGCGATAGGGCATCCGGTGAGTATCAGTTTGAAATCTATATCTGAAGCGAGCCACCTCAACTTATTGTCTTTTTATGTTTTGAACTTATTACTTGGTATATAAACACCTTTCACTGTTTGGTAATTTTGAAAGTTTTCGGTTGCGAGAGCAGAGCCACACGATTAAGATGGCTATAATCCTTATAATCCGAAGGTGGTGTGGTATAATCCTTCGTCCTTGCTACCAGAACAGTCACACAGTTCTCTACTTCTGCAATTCCAAAGCACTGTCTCCTTCATTGGAGGGGGGTTGACACAGACTGCAAAAGAGCGGGTAGCAAATGAGAGGTCCAAGGCTGTCTATAATCGCATATTAATCTTTCTAGCAAAATTCAGTACTTCACTGAAAACAGAAAGAAGCCTCTAAGTACAAGGTTGCACAAGATACGGATACTGAAATCAATGAGTACTAACCTGAACTCTGGGGAAGTTTGCCGGTCGTTGATCTACTAAACAGCAAAACTGAAAGAGACACACACTGCTTCGACGTTCTTTTTATAGCTGCATTGTGATGTCCTCTTGTTTCCATGGTAGTTATGACAAATCAAAGATGATAAGTAAACGAAGTTTCAAAATCGCCAATATTTGTTTGAACACTCCATGGCGTCATCCTTTCATCGGCCTCCTGCAGAATGCTTTTACACAAAGGGAAACCACAACACCACAGTTTTACATAGATATTTTTACTGGTGTTTGCGCAATGGAGCCGCAGTCCAAAAATTTCTTATCGCTTGAATCCACAAATGAGATCATCTCTCCGCTGTAAATCCGATGTGTGATTGTGACACTGGTGCACCTTTGTCCACAGCAATGTCTCTAATCAGCCAATAAGCTCCTTATCGAGAAGACCAGGTTGCATTTAACCACCTTCCACAGCAGAGAGTTGCTATGAGATTATTCGGTGATCTTTCAGCGCTGAGGAATGTAATTACTTCTGCGGGGGCGTAAACCAAGAAGAGAACGCTGCGACCCGTTCTTTTCTCCTTCGCAGCATCCTTTTCGTGGTTTGTGCACAAGACATGGAGCAATTCTATCCACAGCCCTGAGCATGGGCCACAGTAATGATTGATATTAGACTTATGACCAGTAGATTATGACATACTGTTGCACGAGCTTTGGAAACAGTAGATCATGATATGCTGTTGGCAAAACTATCTGCATATGGGGTAGATGGAGTACCTTATCACTGGTTCCATTCGCATTTAACCAATAGGCAGAAGTACTGTCACGTTAGTGGTCATAGCTCTAGCCAAAAACATGTTCAGTGTGGCATTCCTCAGGGCTCGTGCCTTGGTCCCCTTCGTTTCATCTTGTATATGAACATAGTCATAAGAGCGAACTAGTTCGCTCTTATGACTATGATGTGGATGACTTTGAGTGGTGTCTTGAAAACTGTACTGCTAACTTGTATGCGGACGACACAAGTGTAACTACTTTTGCAGAAGATATGGAGAACTCTGCTACAATTTGCAAAATGAATTAAAGACTATTGGATGCGGCAAAATAATATGAGTTTGAAAACCAAAAAAATCTGAATTAATAATTATTGGGCATAAACAGCAGCTAAACCGTATCCAAGGTCCTATTCATCTGGATATAGGCGTAGAAGAAATTAAGCGGGCCCAAGAAGTACAATACCTTAGGGATTTTGTGGATGAAAGTCTTTCTTGGACTGCACAGTAGAAGAAACTCAAAAGTAGACTCAAAAGCAGACTTTCTTCTATCCGCAAATTACAGAATATCCTCCCGCAGACAAAGCTGGATCAGGTTCACAGGGCGCTGCTCGAGAGTCATTTACGATACTGTAATGAAATATGGGGCTGTTTGTCAAATACCAAACTTGATCACCTTCAGCGCCCTCAAAATAGGGCTTGTACTCTCATAGAGAGTTCCAGATTGAAAGATGGCTGGAGATGCACGTGGCTGTCTGTTTCAGGCTTGATTGAATATGACAGGGCTATCATGATTTACAAAATAACTAATGACTTGTGCCCTGGCAGCTTGAAGGGACGGCTTTTAACAAGATCACAGTTATCTAACTAGCCGTTGATAAACTCATTGGATATCGACGTGCCAAGGCAAAATTTGGAATTTTCGAAAAGAAGTTTCTATCATTCTGCAGCCAAAGTTTGGAATAAAATTCCATTGAACATTAGACTACTCTCCAATGCAGAGGTTCCTCAATCATCGCATTGCAAGCAAAATGGAATTAGACATAGTCCTACAATTTACACTTTAAAAATGAAGTTGCAGGATTTTTTACTCAATGGGCAACGATTCCCAAAGCACGATCCCTAGGAAGAACAGCATTTTACAGATTAGGCCATGATTTGGACTTGTGTTTTTTTTCTTTATATTATTGGTTTTATTAAGGATATTGATTTTGTTGTTATTAGAATTGATATGTTGTTTATAGCTGATAGGGCTTTAACCTGTTCCTATTTAGGCCCAAACTCTGCGATTCCAATCACAATGCGAGATCTGGCAAAGAACAATGCTGTCGAATGAATATTCAATACGAATGATGTAGTTGACTAGATTTTGAACTTAGTTGCTGCGGGCAGGTAGTTGAAGGTTTCTCTGGTTTGTTTTGATCTTAAAAACATGGAAAATGTAGCGTCTAAAGACCAATCTTGCACTCACTAGGTAAAGTGAATTTCCTTCTTCAGATTTATACCAAGTTTCGTTGATTAGATATCTGCTTAACGCGGCTTTTATCGCATTTTCCTTCTGAGGAGTGACCGTTGAGCAGAGCTAAAGCAGTCGTTCAATCATTATTCGATCGATAAAATGCAGAAGATAGGGCCAGCTTTTTACTGTTTAATTATGAGTCCCTATTGAGCAAGGTTTACCGCAGGGATGCAAAGGACTCATCGTCATAAGTCTAGATTGGTATCCCTCCGCATCACTGTTGGTGTACTCCCATCATTCAAACTTGATCTAAAAGTGTGGTTTACTCCTTCCCTTTTAAGTGGCTGCAGACAAATAACCAGCAAATCAAAGTAAGGACGGCTGCAAAGGTTGCTCTGAAACCAGTAGGGAAACTCTCTCATCTTGTGAAAGGAACGGTAGTTTTTAAGAGAAGTTATGTGGAAACTTCATTCGAAACGACGATTTGACAGTTTTTAAGAGAGATATCGATGGATCGCCAAGAGTGCTTTTATTGCCGGTTCACCTCATCGACCAGAATTTTTGTAGAACGTCATAGATAGATATTATTTGAATCCTGTGTTATTTGATTTGCTGATATCACCTGTTCAACAGGGACTCATAATATTACGCTTAAAAAGTGGGCCCACTTTAGGCCCGCATAGAGTGATTCCCTTTTTTCACCAATCAAATTGCTAGGTTCAGTTTTTAACCAATCAAGAGGTGCTATTCAGAAAGCTGTTATTGTTGCATTTAAAGAACGGTTGATAAAGCCTGCAGTTCTCGCAGCTTTGATGAATCTATTTTGCTTCTATAGAGGAAGGTTACTGCCTGAAAGGTTTTGCTTTTGCAGTTTTTAGGTCAAAACAACATCATTCTTTGTACTAAAAGTTAGCTTGGTCAGTTTGAGTTAGTTCGAGCTCTTTAAACCAGATTTTGAAGCGATGTTGAAGAGTGTACGAGAACTCCCATTTGTTTAGGCTATTTGTGAAAAATGGGACTCTTTTATAACGTAAGATCATGAGTGCCTATTGACCTAGTGATACCAAGAAATCAATGAACGCAGGGAAACAAGGGACGAAAAGGTATAAATCTGCGTAATGGACACCTCCGGAGAGCAACATAGACACAGAGATAACACGTTTGTTTACAGTTGCGTGACCCAGTCCCTTTATAGTTACAAAAATTGCAGTGAAGAAGGCACAAGAGAAACGAGAAACAACCAATCATCATATAAGGAGGTTTTGTATTGACTGGCAGAATATCAGCCATTTTGAAAGTTGAAAAAAAATCACAAAAATGAGCACTGAAGGAGCAAAACGTGATGAACTTACATGAGACTTTGGTCAAATACGTATTTTAACGGACTTAACCAAATAAAAGTACGTGAGAATGTAATTTTAGAGTACTTTGTGAGATATGAGTCAATTTAGGAATTTCGCTCATCACAAGATACTCTTTCTTGAGCAAGGATTAGTAAAGCTGAATTCAATGATTAATATGATACCTTCGTTAACTCTTAAGGCCCAGAAGAGCAGTTTTTAGTTAAAAATGAGCAGTCTAGGAGCATCTTAGTCGCCAAGACAAGAAAAGGAACTTCTATGATAACTTTTGAAAGTACTGCAAATTGGTAACAAGTTTGCAGCTTTTCTGTACCTACATCAGTTTTGTCGATTGTTTCCCATTCGTCCAAGTGAGAAAAGGCGAGTAGCTCGAGAGAAAATTATTTCCTAAAACCATCTAAAACACAAAAGCCTACCAACGTCCTAAAAAATCTTTAAAACCAGCTACAAGTGTTATAAAAATGTTTTTGCTCCTTTAGATATTAAGAAACCCACTAGCATACCAAAATTAAGAGTAGCTAAAGAGCTTACAAATCTTCAAGCATTTCAAGTAGCTCGTGGCTCAAAATGTTTACAGAGCTTCGAAGGTTTTTTAGAAAGGTTTTCTTTTATTGTGTCCTTCAAAGGTGTCATTCAACGGTTCCTAACAGCTTCGAGTAGAAATGAAACTGTCAGGTAGAAAAGAAACTTCAAAATCAATTAGATTAGAAAATGGGTGAACAGTCATCATGTATTCCCTATGCTTTGTGCAAAGTGGATATATCCCTTTAGTCATCAGGATCCTTTGCTCTAGAACTGCTCATTATATAAATCTGCAGTAAAAATCCATTATCTAAATCCAGTAAAACACTCTTTCCGTATTAATCCATTCTGTCACTTAAGCATTTTTCTAAGTTTTATGTAGATGAAAAATCCTTGTTTTGATAGAAGGATTCTATGCTCCTGCAGCACTGCTTATCAAATGAGATCTACCAATCAGTCCAAGGAACTAGACCGCCCCATCAGTCCAGAGGAACTGGCCATGTTGTTCGACTGTTGGGAAATTCTATGAAACACTCAATAATCTATGTAAACTAGTCTTTTTTAAATCTATCAGATAGAATGTCATACTAACAGCAAACTTAATCAAGCGCCTCTAATCCAGTTCCTCATCTTCAAATATTCTCACTTGCTCAGTTGAATGAATAGGTGTGGCATCAATTATCCCTTCCACAGATTTCGCCATTTCCAAAACACCAACCAAAGCTTCTTTTGGAAGCAGTACTGCCATTTGCATTAAATATTCGATGCCTCTAATCTTCTTTAGCAATCTTTCACTACCATTGACATTTGGCAGGAAAACTTTCTTGACAAGTTCATCTGAAGCTGGCAAAAGCGTTAAAATGAAAGTAGCTAATGGAGCGGGCAACGGGGCTAGACGAGAGTAAAGCCTATGCATTCTTGCTTCGTAATTCCTTGCCAAAACCAAATCAAAACTAAATCTCATGAGAGATTTAATCGACTTGTTATCCAGCACCTTAGTCATGCTCACTGGCAAATTACATCCAACTTTGCTTTCACCATTTGATAAACTACTTATCATCTTTGCAAAAAGCTCTTTTGATCTGTTGAAGAACAAGCCTAGTCCTTCAGAAGAAACAACAACTTTGGACGCTTCGTCAAATCTTCGAACATAAAATGCTCTGATATCTTGGATGATAGTCCCAGAAGCAGCGACAGGATCTTGAATAATCAGATCAATTCTTCGTTTCATTTCGGCTGCATCTGTCAGATTCATATACTTGAACAAATTGCATTCTGGGATGAAGTAATGCCATAACGTCATCTTCTCTAAAGCCAATGCCAGAGAGCGCAATAGAAGCAGACAGCAATAGGCCCTCTTTTCTGGTACCCAAATATCTGCATCGCTTTCTTCTAAGCACCAAAAGAATATTGTTTTGAGATGGTATGTTTCGATGATCCTAGGCTCTTGATCCATTTTCTCATAGTAATACATCTTAAAGATTCGGAAGCACTCTCTTTGGAACTGAGTAACACTCAATGCCAATAACTGTTCTGCATCATTAAACGAAAGGCGAAAGCTTGTATCTGGATCACTATTTGGTGCTTTGGATGCCTTTGGGACAATCTGGAACCCAGCCTCCAAAACTGCAGCAACAACATGATGCTGTGGCCAATCTCTTCTGCTTACTCTTGATGGCCAATCCTTTGCAACGTCTGGAAAACCATTGCAAGATATCGCTGGAACCATATCTAAAGTGCCATAAACATGCTCTAATGCAATCTTCGAGAGAGCTTCCTCTTGTTTAGAAACTTCTTCCACTGCTGTCTTTTCAAAAATTTCGTGTACCTGAATTAAAAAGGGGACAATGTCCTCTTCAATGAACACTTCTTTTTCGTTAAACTTCTTGCGACAATACTGCAGAAGGAAGGTTATAAGTCCATCGTCGAATCCTTCCTCAAGTTGTTGTAGTACCTCGTATCCATGTTTGGCATTCGCTCCTCCATAGTGGGTTGCCATTTCTGCAATAATGGTTATCTGCTCAACTATAGTTTCCACATGTTGTTTATTTTTCAGGATTGGCAGAACGTGTTCCTTGTAACTTCTTATCAGTACGCTGAAAAATTGAACATGGTCAAGTATAAAGCCATTGTTTAAGGATTCAAAGTCTTTCCGTTCAGTACTTCTCCATCTCAAGACACTTGCAACCCCTTCTTCTGCTTTTTTAAACTCTGTCAAGATCACTCCAATCACTAAAAGTGGGATTTTCAGCTCTTCATGGCACCAAACATGCTCAAAATGTCGCAGACTAGCAGCATCGAGCACAAGGATCCCATCTCTCTCAACTACTGGATATTTGTTCCATGCTTCAATTCTCTTGATCTGATAAAAGCCTGGGTCCTCTAATGGAATGAAAGTTGACTTTTGCTCCTCCGTTGCGATGTTTGGAAAATCTGCAATGAAGACAACGTCAGCATCCCCTTGGTTGGTTTTTGAAATACATTTTAAGTTTGTGCTGCACTTCCTGATACTTTGACGAATCGTTTTGCTTTGCTGCCAAGCACTTTTGAAATAATCAATTCCACTAATTTTGGTTGATAGAGGTCATCCTCTGTATTGACAAGTGACATTCCATTGTCGCAAGTAACCATTTGTCCAAAGTGTTCGTTCAGTTCTTTTGCTTTGCTTTTGTGGTTTGGAAATGTCTTTTCGAATAGCAGTTGGGAAGCCATGATATCACCCATGCTACCTAAAATTGAAGAAGGCATGCAGTGGTACTGAGAATACTGTGGTAGGAGACTTGCAATTCCATTTTCTGAAATTCGTGTATATCTTTGGATTTTTGGCTGAGAGAAGAGACAAATTCTACGTACAGTTCACTGATGAAAGTTTGAGCCAAGAAAGAGGCAAATCACTCCTTAAATGCTCATACCCTTTTGAGGATAAATCATTTTGTTTTTCCAAGAAATGCCCAGAATCTTCTCCTGGGAAGGAGGTACGATTTTGGTAGCAGTGATACGTCTCGTGATCATAAAAACACATAGACGTAGGAACTGGGGGCACTGGGGGCACTGGGGCACGTGCCCCAAGATTTTGCAATAAACAAAGAAGTGCCCTATTGATTTCTAGAAATTGCCCTCTTCTTGTTAAGAAAAAAGTGTCCTACGTCGCTGTATACACAGATATAAAAATGACATACCAAGATAACATCGAATTTTGTTTGATGTGATTTCAGCGATCTCAGTCAATTTTATAGCAAGGGATTCATCATTCAAATCTTTGAAAACCCACCCCCTAACTCTCCCATCAATAGTATCGTAATTAGAACAAATGTGCAATGTGAAGAGCATTGGGGACCTTGGAGGGGGATCGATGGTGGTAGCAGTTGCTGGCGTAGTACTGTTTGATATGATGAGCAGGGTAATTCGCTTCTAAGCAGTATGATACACTATATATAACACATGTTGAGTGTTACAGTACTGTTATTATCGTGCTACCCTGTTCCAGGGTTACCCGCATTTTCATGTGATAACCTGTCAGAATCTGGTGGTTGCTGTCGTTGTTGTTCTCCCCGTCCAGGGTTCCTGTTGTTCAGCATCATATGTGCGTATGCTGGGCCTGACGTCCAATGTGGAAGAGATTCCAGTATGTATTAGTAGTCAGTGGTAGTCTTCTTAATTTTTATCTAATTGCATGTGTTTACGTTAGTGGCCACATTGTGGTCCCGTCCCGCTTGTGTTGTACGGTATGGTAGTTAAGAAGTACAGTAGCACGTAGATGTAACATGTATCGCAATGTTTTATATAGATATGTAAAATCTTTAAAGATGTCTGTTAAAGGGAGTACAAAGACCAGCAGCCATTGCCATCGTTTGTTTTTGTTCTTGTGAATTTCGTACATTCAGTTATTCTGGAAGCTGTGGAGAGCAAGATGCTGACTTCACGCAAAGCATGCTGGTCTTTGTTATCCCTTTAAATATTAAGAAACTCAAAATCCTATAACCTATTTCCTTGAAATAAACCATAGGAAGCCCATGTTACAGATTATTAGAGAAATATTTTGTTCAAGAAATGATTTACCTTTCTTTCACTTATTGTGTGTTGTTCTCCTTTCGTTTACAGTCACAGCCAAGGCGCAATAAAGAATTTTGAGAGGGAGCACACGGAAGCAAGGAAGAGAAAAGTAAACTTGTCAGGTGGGTGGCTTGAATAGGACATGATCTTTGGTTTCAAAGACTTTTGAGTGGTTAGATATTGGAATTAGGAAATGAGCGAAAATATAACTGTGGCTGTGACTACAGTCCTAAGAAAGCTGGGGTCCTTGTCTTTCTTCTTTCTTCCCCCTTTCTTCTTGCTCTCCGCTTTACTTTTCGCTCCCTTGTTTCCTTGTGCTCCCTTTCAATATTTTTTATTTCACAATGACCACAAAAAACGTGCGTTGGCTGTGACTGTAAACGAATGGAGAACAACACACAATGATATGCAAGGCATATTTTAACATATGTACTGGTGGGGTATTTGCCCCACTAGGCCTTCTTCTTGCCCCACCACTGTGGAAAAATTGCCCCACCAGTAATTGGCCCAATCGAAAATACTAAATTTTGTGATTATTGAAGCAAAGTTTCTAATTTGGCTGTGGTAAAGAAGGAATTGAGAAAGAGACTCTAAGCCAACCAATAGGATGTTCATTCGAAAATTTTCGCGAGGATGCTAATTTATTAAGATATTGTTACAAATGGTCAACGGCAAGCACGGGTTCGAGAGAAGCGTTATAGCCGTGTATAAGGCGTGTCATCGAAAATTTTCCTAGGGTCTTCACCCCCAGACCGCTTTCTTAACATACGAGTTGACCTACCCTGGCCAAAGCTACTCCTTACGTTATACATTATTAAGACCCCGTTTACACGATGCCGGTAGAATTTGAAAACGGCAGAATTCTATGCCACCTTGGAAAATAAGCTCCAGTTTACACGACGCCGGTAGAATTCGAAAACGGCATGAAAATGTGTCGTTTTGGCCTCCCGTTTGCACGATGCGGGTAGAATTTTATTCTTATTCCATAGACAATAACAACTGACGTCAATAATCAATCAAGATAGATAAAAGAACTACGACAATAAGGACAATAGGGAAGATTAAGAATATTAGCCTCATGACGAAAGCGACATAAAATTCTGCCGGCAAAGTGCGTTTACACGATGCCGACAGAATTTGAAAATGGCAGAATTACAAACTTTGCCGTTTTGCTAATTCTGCCGGCATCGTGTAAACGGGAGGCCAAAACGGCACTTTTTTATGCCGGTTTCAAATTCTGCCGGCATCGTGTAAACGGGGCTTAAGAAGATCAGTGAAGATCAGTGCAATTTACATCCAAAATCCTAATTTGCTAAATCTTTCATTTGAGAGCAAAACTGTGCATCGCTCGTAATTTTCCAAATTAACTCAGGCTAGGGCATCAACCCACAAATGTTTCACTCTGCAAAACATTTTGATTCCCGGGAGTTTAATGCTTATTCCAGTTTGATGTTTGGAGAGTTGACAATATATTTGAGTCGTATGGTATCAGGCGCGGATTTAGTGGGGGCTGGGGGAGGGCATGGCCTCCCCAATGTGTAAGAGTTCTCGTAGAAACCATTGTCTTTATAGATAAAAGAATAAGCTTTACATTACTTCCTAAAGCAACCCACAAAAACCATAGCACAGCTGCACGATAATTCGGCAAACGACAAGCCCGTCTAACTAAGTAATTTATTGTTGATCCAGAGGTTTGAAAAATATACAAATTTATTAAGCGACGAGAATTTGGATTACCTACTCCAATGAGGGAACTTACCATGGGAAATTTCACGGGAGTTTCATGTAACTTTGAAATGTCTTTGAATCGTGGATTTGAGAACAACTTCATTTTTTATGCCAAATTTTCATTTCCATGGTGGTGGAGCTGATTTCCGTGATTCACATTCCCGAACCGGTGCTTATGATAAACATTGTTTTGATGGTCTCTTAATACTTTCCCAACTGATGGCCCATTAGGTTTTGCACAAAAATGCCAGTTTGTATGTCAGGAGGAATGAAGATTAAGCTGAATGACATAAAATGAAGTAAAAGAGGCGTTTCCCACGTTTTCCGAGAGTCTGGAGGGCGTTGCCGCGAAAAATTTTCCCGGGGGCTTCGCCCCTAGACCCCCTTGTTTCCTTCTTAGTGGCCCTCCCAAAACTCCAAGCCTAGATTCGCCCCTGTATGGTATCCTTACTCATTTAAATTTTTCTATGGAAAAAGTGGGCCCTTTCCATTTTTGCCCCACCACTGAGAATTTCCTAAAATATCCCTTAATGATATGTGAAAGAAAGGTAAATAATTTCTTGAACGGTATATTTTTCTAATGATCTGTAATATGGGCTTCCTATGAATAAACGACTTGAAAGAAGTTTTGGCGAAGTTGCTATGATTCTTCTGTCTATGGATTTTTCTGTAATCTTGACTTCAATGTTTCAGAATTTCTCTTATTTCTCAAGAATTCAGGCGAAAGTTTGAAAAAAGATTGGAAGCATCGTAATTTCTTATCAGTTTGAGAGATGACTCAGCAAGAAAACCATCTTTTAAGTTTGCCTACCATATCATCATCACAAGTCTATACTCGTTTGCTTTACGATCTAGAAATTTGATAACCTCACACCCTCGAATAAGTTAGAAGATATTGAAGATTTCTGATCGGTCCAACAGAATCATAGTAAAGTGTCTAAGGTTCTTTTCATGCCATTCAGTCAAAAGAAATTGGCCGTAGACTTGCACAACGACACTTTTACACTTTTGAAGGGGCCATAGAACCTTTTGAAGGGGCCATAGAACCTTTTGAAGGGGCCATAGAACCTTTTGAAGGGGCCATAGAACCTTTTGAAGGGGCCATAGAACCTTTTGAAGGGGCCATAGAACCTGTTCTCTGCAAAATGAAGTGAATTATTGTTATGAATAAGCAAAACAAAAATTGACAGATACAGATAGCTACCAAGACCACATTGGCGATTTCTCAACAGCCCGTTCACCTACAGGTTGAATTCGTTATTAAAATATTCATTTACCTGTGTACTACGGGTATCAGCTTTTGTTCAGCACGACTCTGCTTTTTGGCCTACTGCTCTTGTTTTTCATTGTTTAAGTTCAACCTCTCCTTATCTGTGAAGCACCTAGACTGGTCTTTTTCTTGATTTGACAGTCTGAGTTCTCGAAGAAACAATGTCCGTAATTCTATACCTTGTTTGTGATCTTTACCTTTCTTCAGCGAATCAGCGGCAGGTACAATAGTCATAGTAGGTTATTTCCCTTTTCAGACAAATGCAAATTTTGTTTTGCCTACTTGCTATCCTGCTTTGGGCAATTTGATCTTGTTTTAAACAGGTCATCCCCCCCCTCGGGGAGAGTGAAGGAGGGGACACACAACAGTTTATCTCCAATCCAGTTTTCAGATATACCAACTTCTAATTTCAAAAATCTACCTTTCCAGCCACTTAAATGTGGGAGGAAGGTTTTCATTCTTTTCAGGTGAGGTGGCCAGAGCATGTACATGTACCATCCATCAGCTGTGAAGCCCTCCCCTTACTCAGCAAAGCCGCATTTCACGACCTTTCTTATCGTATTTCCCAGTAGGGTCACTTCCAGCTGGAATAGACTTATCAAGTCAAGGAGCACAGGGAAACAAAGGACTCGTCGTCACAAGTCTAGGTCCGGAACACAGGCTAGGTCAATTCAAGATGGATCATTTTCCTCTAACAGAACCATGAATGATCCTTTTCACTGAAACTGAAATGTTTTTCCAGGAACATTTCCACTCTCTGCTTTATGATTTGTCTAAGAAACATTTAGCTACCGAAAAGTGGAAATGTTTTGCATTCAAGTACCATGGATTAATATCCTTCGCTATTTTGGAATTTGCTGACTTTCTTTGAAAAAGCTCACCTATTTTTAAGAATCTATGCATTCTCGGTTCTAGGATATTTTTCCTCAGAGACTTTGGCAACATGAAATGCATGTGCATATTGAAGTGACCCCGCCAGGTTGTATTTCTTGTCATGTTGATTAAAGAATAACCTTCTGTGTAACCTTTGAAGATAGGTTTCTCATTTCGCGGTTATTTTCCTTCTTTGAACCAAAGAAGTGAAGATGAATCGAACTTCCTGAAATGACATCATTCATTTTAAATTGTTATCACAGGTAGCAGCGTATGGTTGTAGTAATTGTAAAAGTAAAATTGCAAACGAACCTTTGTTTTCTTCCTTATCGTTACCCCCAGGGGGGGAACTCCCTATTTTTAGTGATGGGGGGGTCAGACACAGCTTCTGTTTGGAAAACCCAAAAATATACTAAATTTTGCAGATTTTTACCCCCAAAAATATACTTGTCACTACAGGGATGTAAATTTAACAAATGAAAGAACAAACATGACTCAGTTTGTAGTAAGGGAGGCACCCACAGCATAATAAACCTGGGGAGCAAAGTGCTTGGTTTGGTTCACTTGAATTCAAGCCACAGATACCATGTAACAACTTCTTTGTTATGCTGAATTAAGTAAAGGTGCTGAAATGCTATTTGTTTTGACAATGTGTTGCAATGTCTTGGAGAAAGACTCAGTTTGACTAATTTGTTAGATCTTATCAGGAACAACCCCCAAAAATATACTAATTATACACAAAATAGCGTACATAGAGGTATACTAGGCATCTTTTCCTAAACCCAAAAAGTGTCTGACCCCCCCCGTCACTACCAATAGGGAGTCCCCCCCCTGGGTCGTTACCTCTCTCCATCAAAACACTAGGCCTATCAACAGACCCAGTCTTGGATCCTCGTTTGGGAACTGGGTCTGTTTATGGGCCTAGTGTTTTGATGGAGGGTGATGGAGGACAATGCGCACATCACAACAACGATAAGGAAGAAAAAAAGGTTCATTTGCAATTTTACTCTTACAATTACTACAACCATACGCTGCTACCTGTGCCGTGACCATTGCAAAACAGTGTTAGGTCAATTTCCAGTCAGCGGAATTTTCCGAGCGGGCGGAATTTAGATAATAGAAAGTATCTATTCAATTTCAGAGCGACATTTTCTCCCGCAAACAATAGAATTTCCGCCCGCTCGGAAAATTTCACTGACTGGAAATCAAGGCCTTCCTCTGTTTAGATATCACTCAAGAACATTGCCAGTAATATGATAAACAATTAAAATAAAGCAAAAACATGTTAAGGATTTCACTTGTAAAAACGAAAAGTTTTTTAGTTTTATTTTCCCAGAATTGGAGTTTCTTAATTTTTTCGTGATCTGCGAGTTGAATTTCTTATCAGCAGTCTCTTACAAAAAAAGGATATGTTTATTCAAACCACAGGGGAATTACCCCTTACTTTCGACTGCGGAGGTGGAGGGTATCTCCCCTTTCTTCGAAATAACACAGAATTGCACTATAAATACCCAACGATTATTTCCGGTTCACCTGCCCGCCAAAAATCTCCATAGCCAGTTTGAAGTTTATTGTTCGCGAATGCTGTCAAGCATACAAATGACCCAAAGCCAATTCATGTGATTGAGGATCCTAGCAATGAAGTAATCGAACGGATATATCCATCGTATGACCTGTGAACCTCATTGATAAAGGGACAACAAACATACAGAATAGGAGACGATGGACACAGGATTGGTGAAAAACTTAAACCAGCACTATGAGCTGCTCGTAGGCCACTGTGAGGATGGGTCGTCACACGTTACAGCAGAGGATGACTATTATCAGTCCAAAATGGTGGAATTACTTCTCACAAAGCTCTTGGGAAAAGATGCAGCAAAGTCTATTCAAATAACTGGAAGTGCTGCGCAGCATTTGAGATGTATCTCGAAGAACAGCAAAGGTGATGCAGATGTCCTCTTCCTCTCTGATTTTCCAAAAATCACCAAACAACAACAAAATGACGCGTTTATTGCTTGTGAAGATCCTGGATTTTACATAGTCAGAAAGTTGCCCAGCTGGTTCCTGTTTCCAAGCATTCAGCGAGATGGAATTCAAATGATAAGTGCAAGTAGCCTAAGGCATTTCGATGCTGTCTGGTGGCCTAAAGTGCTACAGCTACCTTTGCAAGCAATGGAAATGATCCAGCAAGATGGCGGATTTTTTTCTGACTTTCAGAAAACCAACGAGAGTGTCGCAAGCAAAATAACATGGGTGTCTACATATTCAAAGCTAGGGTTCTTTCATGATGAACATATCCAATATTTCCACATGCTTGTACGCAGCTACCGAGAAAACATATTGCCTCATATCAATGGTACCCTGCGTCATGAAGTCAAACATTTTCTGGAAAGGCTCATTCGAATATTGGATGTTATTTGCCACTATGCATCTTCTAATGCTAAAGCTGGGTTGCAGACATTGCAGGAGTTGGGCCCTGAATTTGATACAGGGCTCTTGTCAGTGCTTATGAACTACCTTCGCAAGAAATCAGAAAACGAAGTACAGCATCTGGATAAAGCTCAAGTTTCTTGTTTAATAAAAGCTTGTAACTACTTTGAAGAAATTGCTGCAAAGGAATATTCTCAGCAACCAGTTCCCCGAAAGAATTAAGGAGATCTGGTTCAAGGATCGATCGACTTGGTACCTGCCATTCATTGTGAAGGATTTCCTGAAATAGCCAGCACCTGGGAAGGAAGAGTCTTTGGGAAGGCATGGCCACAGCATCATGTTGTTGCTGCTGTTTTGAAAGCTGGCTTTCAGATTGTCCCAAAAGCATCCAAGGCACCAAATAGTGATCCAGATACAAGCTTTCGCCTTTCGTTTAATGATGCCGAGCAGTTATTGGCATTGAGCGTTACTCAGTTTCAGAGAGAGTGCTTCCGAATCTTTAAGATGTATTTCTACGAGAAAATGGATGAAGAGCCCAAAATCGTTGAGACCTATCATTTCAAAACAATATTCTTTTGGTGCTTGGAAGAGTATGATGCAGATATTTGGGTGCCTGAAAACAGGGCCTATTGCTGCCTGCTTTTATTGCGATCTCTGGCATTGGCCTTAGAGAAGATGATGTTACGGCATTACTTCATCCCAGAATGCAATTTGTTCAAGTATATGAATTGGGAAGATGCAGCTCAGATGAAACGAAGAGTTGATCAGATTATTCAAGATCCTGTTGCTTCTTGTGGACAAACGATTGAAGACATAAAGTCGTTCTACCAAGAGAAGAACGAAAACAAACAAGCAGCCTCGGGAAAGTTTAACACAGATCAATTTTTTGCAACATCTTGCAAATTGTTCGAGAAATCGGTATCTTGCATCGTGCAAGTGCAAGAGGATCGTGAAAGGCCTAGTGAAAGTGCGTCCACGTTCCTTGCGATGCTTAGCGATGCGAAACAGAAATCAGTTCTAAGGTTCTGTTTTGATATCATTTTGGCAAGGCACTCTCAAGCGAGGTATCATGAAAAATTCTCGTTGTATGCCCCTCTGCCATCTCCTGTTACCATTTTTGTACAAATGCTGATGCCGATGGCTGATGAGCTAATAAAGAAAATATTTCTTTCCTCATTTTCTCCAGACACGTGGATCAGTCGAAAGATTCATGATGCAGATATGCACATGAATGCAGCTGCTTTACTGGATAGTGAAAGCTTGCTAAAGATCTTACAATTGAAGAATCCCTCGCTAATGCATGTTGCAACCCCACCAAACAATGTGCCGTATGAAGACGATGAACTGGACTAAAGTCCGTCGCAGTGTAGATATCACATATAAAATTGTGTATAAAGAATGTTGTTTATCGCGGGTATTTTCCCCCGGGGCGAGGGGGTAACTTCAATAGGCGGGTGACGGGGGTGTGCCATTTTGACGTGAGAAATCGCACTCGAAAATTTATACATTTTTGCGAAGACAATACTTCAAAATTTACGGGCCACTCGAATATATTCTCTTAAATTGTAGCGACAATCCTAAATTTAGACCAAGTATGTGAAATTTGATAAAAATCAATATCCTTGAGAGTTGTCTTTCTAAAATTACACCCCAAAATTTGTGTCTATTGGTGATTTTACCAAAAATGACGCCCCAAATTTATTTTCTGCCTGAAAAAGACACCCCAAAAATTGCAAATAAAGTACCGGAATATATGGTAGTTACTCCCCTGGGGTATTTTCACGATACATCTCATTCAAGACCAACTTATATCCCATGTGCCCTGTAACGGCTAAATTGAATCCAGGGCACGAGACTGGTTGGGTTACGCTAGGTTATGTTGAGTCTATGGGATAATTTTGGTCCGTTTGTTTTTACCATTGAGCCAATAGTCCATTTTTACAATGGCGTCAGCTCTTTTGAAATACATTCTGGAACATCATTTAACTCGATATGATGCGGACTCCAATCTTAAAAGCGTGCATTGCTTTCAGCAACGCGTGAAATATTTCTTTACATGTATTTTTGAGCCCGAAAAAATCCCATTTTTGAAAATTCATAGCATCAAGAGTTCTTCACAGATTTTAATTATTTAAATTCTTGTTAAAGTCAAAAGGTGAACGTATCTTTGTGACATTTCTTGCCTACTTAAGAACACTGAAAATATGGGTAAATTCGACTTTACAAAACCTTTGTGGTTGCAAAATGATTGGAAAAATGCCTAAAACATATGTCAAATCATAATGGACCACGCTGAACAATATGGAAAATACCATTTCTCATGCGAGAGACTGCACATTTATTGCCATGGGACTGAAAGTTGATATCTTATAGCTCTTGAGAGAGGTGAAACGCCAAATGCGTATTGTTGTTCTGTGTGTTAAGGGAGTTCTTACAATTCGATCAATGTTTTAGGCTATTTTTCAGTCATTTTTCAACCATGAAATTTTTATAAAGTTGATTTTACCGATACTTCTAGTACTGGCCTGACAGCGAGAAAAATAAAAAAGTATTTCAATCTTTCGGCTTTTAACTGCGATTTCAATCATTCATATCTGTGAAGTACTCTTTGGTGCTATGAATTTTTAGAAGTGGAAACTTTTTTCTGGCTCACCCGGTAGAATTCTTGCTGTACAGGGCGTCGTATCTTTTGCCTCGTACTGAATTGGATTGTGAAAAAGATCTCTTGTAAGTCCATTCCTCACAAAAACTGAAATGGATGCTCAAATATCGCGGTTATTCAAAATATTTTTTGATAAGTCGGTTGCAGAGATATCCGTCCAGAGTGGATATCTTATTTGGAGTCGAAGCTACGAGCGTTTGCCGGCCAACCAAGATTGACCTTTCTTCAAGAACTCATATAAATTGCTAGGAAGGAGACATATCCGTGGAAATTTCACAGAATATGTATATGAAACTGGGCAATACCTAAATGCATTTGCTTTCCTGAAATCTCAAAATATTTGACAAATCTCAGTGATTTCCAACAGGAAAGGCAAATGGGCCTAAACTCATCTTGGGTAAAAATCCCTCTTTGGACCCGGAATCGGTGAAATATACAGCCCTGAGCAAGATAAATGACTCATCGTTGACTCCAGTACCCGCTTGAGCTCATTTATCCATCGAATATGGGCCAATTTCGACAGAAAGCAAACAGTTTTGTGCAACTTTGAAGAAGTTTCCACGTTCCATGCTATGTCGACAAACGCAGCATCTCTCCACTGTTGAGAACACATGAGGCAATCTGGTGTCATGACTCAGGAGTAGTGTTATGTCATGGCCTGTCTGAATGTTTTCATTTCAATGGATAAATGAGCTTAAATTGGTGCTGGAGTCAACGGTGATTGAATCATCTTGTTCAGGGCTGTATACTTCACCGATTCCGGGTCCAAGAATGGCTTTTTACCCAAGATGAGTGTAGGCCCATTCGCCTTTCCTGTTGGAAATCACTGAAATTTGTCAATTATTGTGAGATTTTTGGAAAGCAAATTGATCTAAGTCATTGCTCAGGTTTATATACATATTCTGTGAAATTTTCACCGATGTATCTCTTTTCTAGCAATTTATATTAGTTTTTGAAGAAAGGTCAATTTTTGTTGGACGGTAAACGCTGGCAGCTCCGGCTCCAAACAAGATATTTGCCTATACATATAAGCAATTCTGGACGAATATCTCTGCAACTGATAAATCAAAAAAAAGATGAATAACTGCAATATTTTAGCATCCATTTCAGTTTTTGTGAGGGTACCATCGCAAGAAATAATTTACTTTAGAAGTCCCATTTGGTTTGCTTTGATATCAACGAGAGGTATGACATTGGATAAGCTTCTTTTACCTCCGTCTTCGAGCTTTTTGCAATGCAAGTAATCTGGGGGATCTCTGGTCTCAGCTATCCCATATTTTTTATCTTCGAGAGCTTGTAACTAAGTGAATTTTCAACTGATTTGCACAATTTAGTCTCTAAAATTATTTCATAATGGACTATGTCGTGAGTGTATGTTACGATCATGCATGGAATGACCCGATTTACTCCTATGACTATATTTTTGGTATTATGTTGCAGTTTCAACTTTGGAGCATTCAAAATTGACGAATGAAACAACAATACGATGTACAAGGTGTCTCAAAAAATTGTTCGACGTTTGATGAAATGTTGAAAATAAGGAGAACATGAACAGGCTCATGGAAAGATAACCCTGTTCCTAAGATATCCGTACCCTCAACATGCTATTTACCCTACTGAGATACCAAAGTGCCTTTCCAATGAAAAAGTGCCCTTTTGTGTCGTTCCCTTCCAATTTCTGAGATGATTTCTACTGCACTGTCTCATGTCCTTGTTCATAAACAAAACTTTTAAGCATACCGACTACCTAGATACTCTTGCTATCTTAGATCTGGTTTCTACTAATGAAGGAGCTTCTGGTGGAACAGTTTTGTGATATTCTGGCAGTTTATCGTAGCTATGTTCTGGCCACTCGATCAACATTTTCGTATTCTGTTGCTTTCTTCCCAGGTACCTCATACTGTGGTTGTAAGGAAGCGTAATTCGAATCTGGTTCAAGGCTGCCTTGCTTCATCTCCATGTAGTGCATTTCATCCTGGCTATTGTTTCCAAAGCTGCAGAAAAAGTTTTGTTTCTAGTTTTCATTATGTTCTTTCGAGGGGGGTGACAGGGAGAGTCTTTGGTACCGGTACCAACTCATTTGATACCAGGTTCCACCCAAATTGAAGGTATTGGTACCACCAATTTTTGAGGCTATCGTCAATATGAGGAATTCTCAAAAGACGTTGTCTATGTCAATTTTTCGTGAGACCAATGGGCAAGACTAGACCACTCCTGAACACATCATCGTCGCATCTATGTCATTGTCTCCACGGTTAAAAGTTAAAATTTGTTCTAGGGATGCCAGATAGATCCATTGACGGAATTTTTATTGGTACCGACTCATATAGGTTTGGTACCGGTACCCCTGTTTTTGGTACCAGGTTCCATCACCTTTGCAAAATTTTGTACCAGGTACCACTCCCCTGGTACCATGGTACCACTACCCTGTCACCCCCCTCTCTTTCGAATGACACCTACTGCAGTTTGTAGTATTTTGCAACGAAGAGACTGTTCTATGGCTGTATGGCTATACAAGCAAACAACAATCTTTAAACAACAAGTTTCGGATCAATCATGATGACGACATCATGGCGACGAAAGGCGAAAATGAAAATACCCGGGGGGGGGGGGGGGGGGTACTTGACCTAAATTTGTACGGGGATGTGCCCACGAAAAAAAATTTTTTCACCCTGCTCCAGAATTTTTGCCTTCAAATGATACCCTGTTCTAGAAAAAATCAGTGAAAAGTATACTCAAAAACACAAAAATTTGACTAAATAATGACCCGCTGTAACACAATTTCCTCTTTTGACATGTTTTGACAACCTGCTCCAGAAAATTTGCCTTCTTTTGATACCCTGTTCTAGAAAATATAGGCGAAAACGATACCCTGAAAAACGGCACATCCCCGTCGGACAAATATACTAAGTACCCCCCCCCCCCGGGTGAAAATACCACAATGAATGGGAGAATCTTTCCGGTCTGCCAATCATTTCGGAGCAGAATATTCACAAGCATAAAGCATAGGGCTCAAATTGTTCAAATCTTTAAAGCGGTGAGTATAAAATTGTGTCACATTCTTCTATGAATTGAGTGAACTGAAAGTAAGTGTGAGTACAATTTCGTCCCCAGAGTGAGTTCGTTGCCCGGGGGGGGGTACTCCCATTAAAGTCTGACAGGGGGGTCCAGTCAGGGTTTAACAGGGCCAAAGCTAAAAAGTTAAAAATTACCCTCAAATGGTAGTGTCTCTTTTACAATAACCCCCAAATGGTAGCATAAGAACTAAAAGTATGCCATTTGGGAAAGGTATAATCTTCTTCGTTGTTCGTAGTAAGTCTGGGTCTCAGCTCAGCAGTCGGTTTTAATTACACCCTAAAGAGTAGTAACAACTAGAAATACCCCCAAGTGGTAGCGTTATTTCTCTAAATTGGGCCATTTGGTAGCCATTTGGCAAGACCCTCAAACCGACCGGACCCCCCTGTTAGGCCATAATGGGAGTACCCCTCCCCGGGGTTCGTTGCTTGGTTGTTCGCGGGCTATTCGGCTTCGTGATCAGCGTATGACGTAAAAACACCAGAACACCCTGAGAACGAAGTTCTTCCTCGCCTCATCTCCTCATCGAGGCTTGGCAATTTTTGATGTCGTGATTTGTTTTTAAATGGTGGAAGTTGATTACCTTTGTAACAATTAATCGAGATTTTAAAAAACATAAAATCATCGTAAATCTAAAATTTCATGACGAAAATTCAAGAAAAACATAGTTTATGACGGTTAACAATATGGTTTCAAGAAAAGAAATCTGTAGATCTTGATTAAGGATTTAGAAAGTTGATGGCGTAACACCCTCAAAATTAATAAATGGCGCCATTGCGAAACTAATGAAGCCGTCGAAAGAAAACTAATTTCCAGCACTTTAATTCAAAGCAAAATGCAACAGAAATTTACACCCACCCTTCTAAATATCTGAGCCCTATGCTGGGTTCATGAGGCCTTCAAAACCTACCAAACCTGCCATTTTGAGTATTTTGTGGTAAGCATAGATTCCAAGTCTACCAAGTCTATTTTGTTGAGAATTAGCATCAATCGAATAGAACCTAAGTTTCGCGTCATCTCCTTTGTATCTTGGGCGATTGCACGGCAGTGTTTGCAATTTCAGTATACTTTTCAAAATCTAACAACTTTATAAGTAATCTAAAACTTACGTTTCTTGGTTTCTCTTTTGCACTAGAATAGAATATGTGAAGACATTTACGGACAATATCTCTGATAAAACATAGCATTGCATTTTGATATTAAATTGTTTCTAGATGGAAGTTTCAGCGCCGTTTCAGGTTTGTAACTGAGTCAAATATTGAATAGAGGAGAAGCTAATAAAGTGTTTAAATGTTTAAACAGAGGCCTAGTAAAAAATCGGTGTTGCTTCCTTTGCAAAACAGTGACTGGGCCTGCAATCTCCAAGAACTTTGAACTGCAGAATTCATCATATTTCAAGACCGGCGGGGAAGAAGGTCTCGTTAAGAATCTGCTCACGCCGTATTGTCTTTTCCCAAAAATTCAGCCCCGTCCAGGGTCCGGGTTGAGGTTCAGAAAAGTTAGCTATCTCGTATCCTTGGGCATTAAATGTTATACTGCAGATGATAAACCTGTTGCCTCTATAGTCTATTTTGTTGCCCACACGTGACCATTGTGTTCTGCACAGATTTTGGTCATGGGAGTGAATCCACAACAAAGTTACTCTTGAAAATCCACCAATATCTCTGCAATCCTTATCCTACAACAAATGAGTGTTTCGGTTGCTTCATTGCGAAATTCAAGAGTCCACCTTCAAAAGAACACCTTCATTTTGAGAAAAGTAGTGGAAAATCTCCGTGATATGGCGTATCAAAAATACTGCAGAATCGTCATTTCGAAAGAAGTTTGTTTGCATTACGTGAGTGTTACCTGGCTGAAGACTTCTTCTTCCTTTGACAAACCAAAGCACTATAATTATTACAATAAATGTCGTCTCTATTGCAACAACAGCAGCCAAGCCAGTAATTATGGCATCTTTCTCTAAAAATGTGAAAATTTATTGAAATAATGCTTTACAGATGTTACCTACTGCATATCATGTAAAGATCACTCTTGTTGGTCTGGTTGGTAAAAAGAATTCATACATGGATTCATATGTTAGTAGTACCCGGTTTGCGGCAAAAAGGAATTGTCACTTTTGAAAACTCATAGCGTCAAGAGTACTGAATCACGTGCAATGAAATGAATTCTACTTGACAGCAGAGAGATTGAGGAGCATTTGAGACATCATGAAATTTGATGTTTCAACTTGCAAAAAGTTTCTTCCAGTGATAGGGGGGCAGTCTCCTCGCTAAAGTAAATCAAGGCAAGTATTCGCGAAATGATGCATTCGCTCAAATCTTTTGCTGAACGATGAAATATCTTTCAAAATTTTTTCTTACCTTGTGCTGTTGTTTGGGTCATCATTTCAATTGTTGCTGTTGTTGCTTTGTCAGTTGGCACAGGCGCTGTTGGAATGGGCCGTTCTGAAACCTTTGCAGTAAATGTCTTTCTCGTTCTTTTGAAGCTCAATGTTAATTGCACATTTGTAATATTCACCATCCCTGGTAAAAAGCAACTAGCTGTCCAGCCTGTATTGTATGCAACTTTAGTGGTAATGACATGAGAGGCATTTTTGAATTGTATTTCATATTTTACAAAACAAGCACCAGATTCAGCTCGATTCCATTTTACTTCCACACAGTTAGGTGCGGGTTTCCTAGCTCTGAGGTTAGGATCTGCGTCAAGTTTCACTGTTAAGAGATATACAGGAAATCAATGAATTAGATTCCAACAAGCCATTAGTTTTTATTGATCAATCCAAAGATCAAGGTTCAACGCAGCTACTATGGAACTATTCCAAACCACCGGGTAATTCAAAAAAGTCCCCCTGTTCAAAAAGTCATTGCAGCAAATTTACTGGCATTATAATCATCAAAATTAATTTTTTCAATGGCAACAAGATTGAAGTATTTTTTATATTTGGTTTGTAATTGTCAAGATAGTATTCCTGCGGTACAGTAACTTCGAAAGATTAATATAGAAAATGGCCTATAAAAGCATTATCAAAGGCATCTCGAAAAGAAAAAAAAGGTAACCTGAAAGTTTTATCAATTTCAATAATGCTTGTTCAGAGGCCCCCCCCCCATAGTACCCCTGGATAACGGATTCACCTGCTGATTTTTCATTTTTCACGCCATCACGGACTATAAAATAGCATTTTCACGATCACGTTGCAGAAATTTTAAGTAGGAATGCCCCAGAAAGATAACTCTAGTCTCTAACACAACAGGGAGTGCAGACTGGTTTTATCATGGATTTTAGAGTTTTGCAGCTAAGGCTGCAAGTCAAATGAGATAAATGGGAGTCTGGAGGCTTACCTCAGAAAATGTTTCGAGTACTCTCAGTTTAGAAAGTAGAAAAACGACGTATTGTACGAACTGAAGGCTGGTAACCTACCATTCGCTTCCGAGAAAAAGTAGATTTTTGTTCAAATTACAATTGACTGCATTTTGTATTTGACTAGTGATAATTTGACCTAGTATCATGTATTATTTTCAAATGACCTTGAATTCTTCATGTAAGATCAATGTTCTGTTTTCAGTTTTACAGACTTCACATCTAAAACTCTCAAGCGGACAAAATTCCACCGGAAGGACTAGGTTGCAAGCGAAGCGAAGAAAAATGGGGGTCCACCGGGGCTTGCCCCTGGAAAATTTTTGAGATTACACCCTTCACAACGTCGGAAAACGGCATTTTTTGTAAATTTCAAGGCGCATTCACGTGCTTTGAATGTCCATTTCACGAAATAACGACCAAATTTTTGGCAAAGGCTGCAAGATGAACAAGGCTGGGAAATCCTTTACCACAGGCGGTGGTATAGACGTTTGTGTCATTTCTTTAAATTAGTCAGGTCTCACTCACCCGAATATTTGTTTTCAGAAGTCGTCAAGCAAGTCGTCAAGCGTCAAGTAATGTACAGTCTTAGAAACCCGAGGGTTTACGATCAAAATATTGTACGAACTGTTCGATTTTCAAAAACGTATTTCCAGAACTCACTCCATGCCCTCCATGATTGGAATTTACTTGACGACGAGATAAAAAGCTGCGAAAACAGCTTCAGATTATAAAACATGTGAAAAACTCCTTGTACAACATTTCTGATATAGATAGTATTAATTATCTGACTAAACTTCGATTGAAATTTAGTGCTCTTAATGAACACAAATTCAGACATAGATTTGATTGCTTAAACCCCTGTTGCACCTGCGGCGAAGCGGTAGAGGATAATGAACACTTCTTCCTGCACTGCCCTCGCTTTGAGATGATGCGCAGAGTCAACTTTCGGACATTCTCGGATCTCCTTGGTCAACTTTCGGACATTCCCGGGATTGATATTACAGTAATGGATTCAAAATCCTTATGCCAATTGTTGTTGTTTGGTAGCACCAATTTAACCGTTCTTGAAAATCGTATCGTTCTAGAAGCGACGATGGCATATATAAAAGCAACAAAAAGATTTAGTTAGAGTGTCTCTGCTTTCTGCTCTGGTGGGCGCGGGGAGTCGATTTCGAGGATGATCTCTGGGGGATTGGTTTCTTTGGGGGTGTGGCATAGTCGTATTCTTTGAGGAGCTAATTCCTCACAGCCATAATGACGTTTTACACATATAACCCAAACCAACTTTGTGATCCCTGGGGGCGCCTGTCCGTGCTCGTCAGGCTGGGGGGGGGGAGTTGCCTTAAAAATTATATGAGTAGATCGCAGCACGCAGTCTTTCCGTTCTTCGTAATGTAGTGTTGTTTTATTGTAATGTTTTGTTGATAAACTATTCTAGCTTTTGTATATTTATTTAAGTGCTATTCACGGTGGGAGCTCGATGACCATGTGTCTATTTCCGCTGTGAATAGCACAATGTATCTTAAGTTTAGTTTATCTGTATCTGTATTTTAATTTTATTGATTATATAAAAAACAAATTGACAAATCACGCTGTATGACAGAGTCCTCGATCACGAATTTACGAGTCGAAAATATCAAAACCACGAAATCACGACCCTGTATTAGCCAAATAACGCTTCACGTACAAATATGGGGGGGGGGGGGCTCTGTTCAGAGCAATAAGTAAGATATCAATTTCAGTTCCGTCTCTGTTTCAGCTCATAAGTTTATAAGACATGCTGAAGCTATTTCCCAAAAAAGTTTCGAATAGAATTCAGATCACCTGGAAGAATTGATCACGCGGTTCAGGCAATTTTCCGGTACTGTTGCAAGACTCATTTTGTAATACTTTGGAAAACTGCCAAAAAATTGTGAAAAGTGCTTCCATCTTTAGCTATTAGAAAAGTCAGTCCATATGATTATCGAACAACTACTTTTGCAATGAATTTCAAACAAAGGGACATTTTTTAGTCATCCTATTTTAGATTTCGGACATCTTCATTATTTTCAGATTTACAGCGTCTCCTTTATTTCAATTTTGAGGTCTTCTTTATACCACATTAAAAATAATTTGAATTGTAATTATACTCTGAGCCTTAGTGGGGACTTATATTGGTATGTGACAGGGAGTTAGACACAGTATATTTATGAAAAACCCAAAAAATATACCAAATAAAGTAAGGACACTTTAGACACCCACAATATACTCATGGAACATGAAAACTAAAGGTTTTATAGCATTTTCAGCAACTGCCCTGCAATATTTTAGTAAAAAATTCAGCGTAGCACTAACCTTGTCAAATTTTCTCATCAGCAACCCCCAAAATATACCGATTATGCACCCAATTGCGTACCCATAGGTATACTAGACAATGCTTTATCCAACAAATGTTTGACCCCCTCCGTCACTAACTAATTTTCAAGAATTCTTTATTTGAAATTAAAATTGTAAATTATGAATTATGAAAAACAGGGGGACAAGGGGGAAATTCTTGAAATCGATTTCATAGTTTGATTGCAGACTTTCCAAGCAATGGATGCATTTCTCTGGCTCACCCAGTGTGGCAGATATTGATCGAAACTGATACAAATGGCAATGGACTTCATCCTCTCTTTCAATGCCCCCATGGCCTAACCAAAACAGCGTACAATCCTTCGTCAGCAGAAGGATAGGAGTTCACTTTCAATGGCTCTACGCAGAAGGATATCTGCAGTGTCTTGTTACTCTTAATGTGATAAAGAAACATTCAAGTTACTGAAACAATTGAAGTAAAAAATACGTACATAACACAATCACATTAGTTTTCTTCGTAACTGCCCCAACACTGTTTTGAATTCTAATGTCGACAGTCCTTCCACAGTAACTTGCAGGAATATTATTCAATGTATATCTTGATTCGCAAATGTATGGATATAACAGAGTTCCTGGAATGCTTTGATCTTTACTACCGTCATGAGGCCATTGAAATATTGCTGTTGGTTTTGGATTGCCATCCATTTGAACTTTAAGCTCCAAATTTGAGTTTTCAGATACCGAAACAGCAGTTGGTGGTGACAATATGAATTCTGGGGCACCTTAAATGAAAGAGGTAGAAATCAACTGACTGAAATTATAACTTTGGAGAAACCATGGCATGACTCAACAAGAATCATTGCATGAAAGGTATGTAACTCAACTTTATGATAATATTTATTCCCTCTCCGGTTTCGCAACTCGTAGCTCCTGATTTGTGCTCGAGGCTGAAGCCCACTCGCTTAGACAGACCTTGCAGATATTTGTTGTTGTTGCTTGTCATCGTCTTCAGCGTCTTTAATTACCATGGTTTCATCATATATTTTTTGCAAGTGCATACGATGCTGTGGTTTCACCATGTTGTGTGATCTTCACATAATGAGTCGTGAATGAGTCGTGGCACAGTGATTTAATTATCTTAATTTGCAGCTAGAACAGTTAGGTGGACTGTCCACCGTGGACAAGGTTTTATACGCTGTAGAGCCCCACCACTTGAGCGTCATGACAAGGGGTCGCGAACTCTGTTAGGTTTGCTTTACTTCACCATTGGCGCTGAAAACGCAACTTCACTTTCAATTCAGTTACGTCGGCATAGACTCTCTACTTTCCAGAAAGAAGCTGAGTAGGGCGTCAATATTTGGTAAAGTTTGAGAATAAAAACAAAAGCATTACCCCCTTTCTCATGAGAATGCATAATCCACTGCTGGCTGTCGTACGAAGCAGCTTAGTGTCTGGAAATATTTTTCAGGGAGTTAATCATTGATAACTTTGTGCTCTGAGGTTAGTTACAGATGTTTCAGTTCATAAACAAGCAAGGGGTCGCACACAAATTGATTCTTTCACGCAAAACGTCCTTTGGACGTTGCCAAAATACCCCACCCCATCTCCCCCTCTCCCCCAAAATGTCCAATTGGAAATCGATGAAATTTTTCCGATGAAGAGAAATTTCATACTGGTGCTTTGTTGCATATCAAATGGGCCTAAGTGCTTATGAAGTCGTCAGCGACGTGCTTTCCGTGACCAGACTCAACAAAAACAGACAAGCTACTTTGACTGTTGTCGAAATTCTTTCGAACTAACAAAATATACAGCAAGCGAAAAATGGAGAATAACGTGCCTTGAAGAAACTTTTCGGAAGAAATATCGATGAAACAAAAAGTTTGAGAACGTCCGTTCCTTATACTCTCCCCCCCCCCACCCAAAAAGGTCCACTGGACGTTTTGCGTGAAAGAATCGATTTGTGTGCGGTCCTCAAGTTCATTTATCTTCTGACCATGTTATGTATAGTAAAAGCCAGGCAGCTATAGTGTGAAGCTCCATGGACTACACCAAATGAAACCCATCTCCTGTGCCAGTGTGTCTGCTGGAAACGGGGGTGCTTGCTTTTCTTCGTTATAACTTTGCCAGATCTGGACGCTCGATACAAACCTATCCGCAGCAAGTAAAGAGGTAAACCAGGGTAAACTGATTACATTGAAACTTGTATTCCAGTAAACATTGTTCAACAGGGACTCACAACAAAGCAGTGAAGAAGCTAACTATTTTCGGCAGCTCTGTCCAACGGTCACTCCTTACAAACGAAGATAGGAATTGCAGTCAGTTAATCAACGAAAACTGGTATTAATCAGAAGAAGGTTGTTAATTTTGGTGAGTGCAAAATTAAGTCTTTTATTGCTACGAGTCCCATGTTTTCAAGACCTCGGATCTAGTCAGCTGCAATCAAATGGAGATTCGACGGCTATTGGTTTTTACCAAAACCCGTAATATGATTGGTCTGTCTGAAAAGCGTGTATAGGCCTAAACATGCTTTCAGAGTAATATCTTGGCTCCACGCTCCCAGATTACAGGGCCTCCTCCGGCAATCCATCACAGAAATTGTGAGTCTGTCCCAGGTCTGTCCCCCTTCTCCCTCAGTCAATATTGACTGTTACTATTGTTATCAAAATAGCTGAAATAACCATGCGCAATAAGAAACATATAATGCACACTCACCGATTGTTTGTGTCAAATCTTCTGTCAGCGCATCTTGACCTGAACTGACAGCGCATGGTGCTTTGCAGTGCTTCGAAAAGTTGTATTTTCCTTCAATTTTTTCTTTGTCTAGAAAATGTACTTTCCGAAACAGACTGCAGAAGTTATTGGCCTAAGCAGATTGCCTAAGGAAGCTTGGCCAAATGGATTCCTTTATTCATTGCTAGTTTCAAGATTCTGTAACACTCTGTCAGGATGATCTAAATTCATTTACAAATTTCAAGGGAAAGAATTGTTCAAACTGAAACTCACCTGAACACAAAGTGCCAGTACATCGCTGCAAATATCACAGCCACCTACCCCTCTGCATCGTCAGAGAATATGTACGAAAACTTTTCAAACGTTGCGGCGCTTTTTGCAATGCCAGCAACACATTGCACAATCCTCACTTTCGATGTTTCAAAGAGAGATTCTCGTCATTTAAACCCTCGATCGAGAAGTTTCTACCTGTGACGTAGTTGGGGGGGGGGGATTCTTCCAAATAAGGAAAGTCGAATGTTTCAAACGTCTGGAGAAAAGTTAACAAACAAATCTGATTTGCTTTTCACCACTGTTTTCACTTATTCCTTTCCTTCTTCTATCTTCGTTTTTCCCCTTGGTCCCCTGTGATACAGCAAAGCACTCCGAAGCACCGTGCGCAGTTAGTTCAGGTCAAGATGGCGCTGAAAGAAGATTTGACACAAACAATCGGTGAGTGCACATTATTATGTTTCTTATTGCGCATGGAATAACTAACCTTTAACATCAATTGTAGCCACTGGTTTGAGACGCCTATGCATTAGAAGTCCAAAGTTATATGTCATTTGTATGTAGGATGAAAAATTTGATCCTGAATCATTGTACCGTAAGTGGTGTACAACCAATGTGCTGTTATTTGAAATCACATCAATTCTTGCAGCGATTGGATCTGATATGGATGACAATTTACTCAGGGTGCCAGATGGACCAGGTCTTCTTGCGAGTTCTACAGGCGTAGTACTATACCTATTTCTATATGTGATAGTTTGATAATGGTATCTAAGCAAGGCAGAATCCCCTCCGTAAGTATAATTCCAATGCAACCATACAGATGACATTTTCATAACCGTAATCTGACTGGGTGATGATTTGCTTTCATTTGCTACAACTTGTCCCCGGGCAATACCTGTCGGATCAAAAAAGATATGTATACCTGATGGTTCAAATAGAAAGTAACAGTCTGGATGGGATATGGATGAAAAAAGCATGTAGCTGACATCCAGAATTAAAATATTAATCGATCAGTCGAAAGTCAAAGGATAACTTAGGCCCCGTTTACACGGAAACGCAATCGTTCCGTTCTGAAAAGTGGAACGCCCAGGGGTTGCATTAGACTTGCTCCAAGTCTATTCCGAGATATATCAGCACTAAGGAACATAGTTACTTCTTCGGGGGCGTAAACTTCGTAGAGGACGCTGCGAAGGAAAAGCGAATGCGAAGGAAACGGAACTATTCCGTTTCCCTCTCCCTCGCTTTTCCTTCGCAGCGTCCTCTTCAAGGTTTACGCCCCCGCAGAAGTAACTATGTTCCTTAGTGCTGATATATCTCGGAATAGACTTGGAGCAAGTCTAGGGTTGCATTTCACATGAACGCTTGAAATAACATCCTTCCGTTACAAAAAGTGGGACGATAAAAAAGTGATCCCGTGTGAACAAGGAATGAGGTGCAAGACTTGTCCAAAAAACAAAACGATAAGATTTTTGCCCTAAGAACATGCGTGGATGTAGTTGTTGCTGGAAAAAATGACAAAGGACTGAGGAAAAAACTGTGGAACGGAACGATTGCACGGAAACAAAAACCGAAATACAATCGTGCCGTTCCCGTGTGAACAATCCGTTTTTGCGTTCCAGAAACGGGAACGAAGATGGAACGGAGCGATTGCCTTCCCGTGTGAACGGGCCTTAAGCCTGGTTTCCATGTAATCGCTAACGATCGTTTGCATTGCTGTGAACAACTTTCTTCTCATAAAAATCTGCGCATGATGTATTGTTGTAAGACGAACCTTCAACAGCTACAAAGTATCTGTTTAGCACTGCAGCCATGCATATCGTTTGCCACAAGTCCACTGCCAGCACTGCTCTCCGCATTCTAGCCATGCTTTGTAGTTTAGTTGCTTAATAAAGTCTGTGTTCTTCTTTGGTTGCTTCTGCTGCTTCAGGAGTAGGGCGTTGTCATGTTGCCATTTGATGTGACCTTATGTTAATCGATGCCTTCTCAAGTTACGTCTGCTGTTTTGGCCTGAACGATTTTACTGACTGTTTTTCTAACGTTCAACGTCGTTGTGAACCATCCAGGAGAAGCTCTTCAATCCGGATTCAAGGCTGCCAACTGCTTCTGTCGTCACAACTGCATCGCAATTCACAGTCAACAACGAGCATCAAATAACAATAATTGTGGACAATAACACAAAATTTCTGCTTAAATTTATTTCCTTGTTCTGGTTCTCTAAAATGAAAGTCCTTCACGTCAAAAGCACAGGGGTCCAGGAGTGTCAGATATTTGCTTCCTGTGATCCAGATTGTGAACAGGAAAGTATGGAATGAGTGGATGAATCAGGAAGAATGCAACACGACAAGACAAACACCGAATATGGCACGGTTAATTATGAAAAATATATGAAAGCAACAGCAGTGCAGCATGATATTCGGTGACCTCTTCAGTTGAGATCGAGGTCTCTTAACGGTGGACTAGAATAGAGAGAAGCTGTGACAACAACAATTTGACCTCAACGATGACGTAGCATCGTATTACAATATGGTAATACAGTACTCGTATTTATTGCTTCCAAGTAATGCAAACCTCAGATCGTTGAAAAATTAAGAAACTGCAGTACTGGGAAAAATCATTTCATGAACTAGCTATTCATTCTAGCAAAGGAAACCGTTGGAATATTTCTACTTTATTTTTACTTGTTTCTCGTATCATATTACTCGGAAAATACATGAGTGATGTCTAAACATTTGTTCAAGAGGGCACAGGAAGTAACCATGAAGATTATTACAGAAATGTAAGGAACTCTGAGAATTCAAAATCTGATAATTCCAAGAAACTTCCAGTACTGGTTCAAGTTATTACTTTTCTTTTAGAAATTACGTTTAGTATTATTTTTTATAATCTCAGATTATTGATCGGGAAGCTTGAAATATTCGCTTGAGTTGTTTTGTTTTTATTCATAATTCTTTGCGAAAAACAAGGAATATTTCTCCCTCTCTTCCCTCAGACTTGACATCCCCGGCTAAGTGCCCCTGTAGATCGTACCTAGGTGGTTCCCCCCATGATTTCCCCAGTGAAAAAATGAAGCATCATCTGTCCCCAAACAAGATGTTAGCATCCCTGTGGTACAACGCACTACACAAGTGAAATCTCCGCTGCAAATTGGCAAAACTCCATAATTTGTGAGAATATGGATAAGCTCTCAAGAAATTACCCTGGGTACCAGGGTATCAAGTAATGAATGGTTGAGTAAATGTAATGTATCCTATTTCAAGGCACCCAATCTTCTTTCCAATTATTTCAGCTGGGCGCATCCTATTTTATATGCATGTAAGTGGTAGGACATTGCATAGGCAAAAACTCATCTATGTGAGAGCAAATGCATCTAATGGAAGAAAGTTTGTATGTTTCATATCAGAGGGCATCACCTCAGTTACTTCCGGGCTGAAAATGTTTCCAAGAAATCTGTTTTGCAACTTTTTACGACAAAAATATGCCTTGATTTTACTTCCACTTTGACACACTTGAAATGACCACAATTAAACAAATGTTTACTAAATGGTAAATCATTCCTTGTTGAGGACATCAAGGACTGCCACTTTTGTTATGCTGGTAGTGTTCAAAGCAGATCAGTAGCCGAGGAACCTATTACCATGTGCGAGAATCTCTTTGTTACTTTGCCAAGCTTTGTTTGGATCCTGGTTTGGATTCTCCGCCCACATTCTTTTCAAAACCCAAATATGATCTCTGCACATGATCACAGGTTTCCCATTTTGAGGAAAACCGTTGCTTTGAACACTGATAATTCATTCATTGATTCATATCTCCAACAATTCCAATGATATGTACAAGCAGCACATCATTGGAAAGAAGATAGCGTGTTCTTTTAGACATGCTACAGTACGTATTTTCAAAGTCTTGTCATCTGCTGAAAATTTTCAATTATAGTTGGGTAGGCTTTCTCTGAAGCGCCCTGCAGTTTAAGGAATAATTCATTCTATGGATTTCAACAGAAGACTTGCCTCTCCTGGCGAACGAAGAGCCTACCACTTGATAGCAAAATCTTCCCAATTTGATATCCACACCATGGCCATCTACCTGGTTAGAACATGGGCAGTTCGGACACTATGGTTGTGGTGTCTAAATTAACTATGAAACAATAATGATTCAATAAATACAAGAATCTATTTAAAGTTAAATATAAAAACATAACTTACTCTAATTTTAAGGTATATAATTCAAACCAACTATTTTTCGATTAGTCATTTTTACATTATTTCTTTGGGTTCCTGAAATTATGGATTACATTTCTAAGTCTCAAATATGGTACAACAATATGGGGAAAGCAAAAAGAAAATATAACTCTCTAATAGTAAGAATAGATAAACAACATCACTGAGATAAATTACTTTCATATCAAACTACTTTTATACACCTAAATGTATACAGCACATATAAAATTTAAATAAGTTAGGGCATTTTCTCATAGATTTAAGATGTAGATTGAAATCTTTTATCTTCGCTCTACAGTTTGATTACTTCACGATTTTCTCAACTCCAGTCATGACTTGTTACAAAACCATTTTTCGACGATTTTCATACAGATTTGATAGTTGGCAAAATTGATGTTAATGACTGCATTCGCAAGGACAAACACAGTTTTCAAAGCAAGCATCTGAACAAGTGCCATCATCTGAACAAGCAAATCTGCAACTGACTTGGCCATTCTGTTCTTTTGTTGGCAGATTCAGGCATATGTATGATTTCTAGAAGATATATAAAAACATAATCAACGGTAGAAAGGGCAATACTTGCGAACGATTTTCAGAGTATCAGTAAGTTCATGTTAATGGTCAATGAATAATCCGTTGATGAATGTTTGAACAATAAACAAATAACAAGATATGAAGTTGAAGGCAAAGCAGTGGCTTTTAACGACAAGAGATAGGATCACAGAAGTAGCTAAATGAAGTCCACGGGGGTCGAGTGGTTGGGGTTTGAACCCTGTCTTCCTGAAAGTTCTGGATGCAGTCGGAAGACTTCAACATTGCACCAAAACACAGTCAATCAATAAATAAATCAGTCAATCAACCAATCAATCAATCAATCAATCAATAAATCAATCAATTAATCAATCATTCATTCATTCATTCATTTAGTCATTCATTCATTCATTCATTCATTCATTCATTCATTCATTCATTCATTCAACAATTACGTGGATGATTGAATGAAATATATCATTCTAGACACACTGCATAGACTTGTCGCAACATTAACGACAACAACACTTTTGACAATTTTCAAATGAACTGACTGCTCAAACCATTTGAGCATCAATGCTTCTATCAGTTGCAATGAATATGATCTGGCAAACAATCTAATCAACTAATCACTACTTACACATTTTGCAATGTCCGTCCAACTTCCGCTATTTGCGTAGTGGAAAACGTTCGACTTTGATAAGGACTTCTGATTTTTGAATTCATGTGTATGGCCAAAAACGATAACATCCTCAGGCATTCTTGCCAGAAACTCTTCGTAATTGCCTGCAGCAGCTGCAAGAAGCATCAGAAACACTTCCGACGAACCATACTGTAAAGGGATAGACAGTAAAGTTAGGTTAAAGACAAAGTGGCAAAGTAGTGCAAAAAAAAGTTTTGATATAAATTTTCATATATTTTACTTTTTGAGCCTGGAATAGGACAAGCTCATCTGGAAATATCCTATCACAATATGACTTCTTCACCTGGATTCATCAATTCATTTATCATGACCATGTCTCAATAACCAAGTGGAATTGTATTCAACTGGAATCTCTCATCAGATACTCGAACTGAATTTGTCATCTTTGTCAAGACCTACCGGGCTGGTCCTAAGCATGATTTCGTAGCTTTCCTTCATATCAAATTTATCATCAAGCTGTGCTTCCCAAATGATGCTACAAATTAGCAACTTGCAAACTCAAAGCAAAAGTATCAGTTTTTAGATTCTCATAGAATCTTACAATCAAAAACAAAGGTTGCAATGCGATGCCATGAGAAGTATGGAGCTACATTTCAACCCTGTGACCATACTGTGTGACTGACGTTGTCTGTTCTTCTTTCGTCATGAGCACATAACTTCTCTTAAAACCCACCTTTCGATTGCACAAGGCGAGAGTTTACCCTATTGGTTTCAGGGCAACTTCTGCGACTTTGTTTGTTTTGATTTGCCAGACCGGCTGAGAAAATTTCCTTTCTCTGCAGTCATTATTCGCTTTGAATTTGGGGCGTAAATTAAAGTGACTGCTGGTATTTCATTATTAAATCTGTACTCGTTCGATTAGGCAGGATGGGGACTCAAGCCATAAGCCTCTAGCTTGATAGTCACGCGCTACCACTGACTTTTCCACACTTGGTTACGGGTACCATGAAAGGCAACGTTGGGGTAGCAAGGAGAAGATGAAGGAGGAAAAGGGAACGGCGTAAGACAGGTCCAGAGAAATAAGAACATAAAATTGTTACTGCCTCCTTTTCACTTCTTCAAAAAGTTGATCAACCATGGCAGAGAGTTTTGTAGACCCTTAAAAAACAAAATCTAACAAGCAAACAGACCTTTTTCTTTGCTTCGGTGAAAAGTGGATATTTGATGATGTCATTGATTAAGACCTTGCTCCCATCTTCCATCACGACACCAGTATCATCAGCAATACTCTTCTTACCAAGGGCTTCTTTAAAGATGGTTTTCAAAAGACAATGCTGTAAAGATGGCCATCTAGCCAAAAGGTCTACTACTTCAGAACCAAGTTTTTTGCCTATTGATGATGACAAGAATTTGTACAGGATCTTGCGCAGAAGCTGCAAATAAAAAGAAAATTAATTATTGAAATTTAAATGAAGGTAACATGGAATATCCAGGTCCAAAACATTCCCTCCAGATCACAAGAAAACCTAGAGAATACTGTAAGACTGTCTTGGAAAAATGAGGGGAAACTTAAAGGGAATCGACACAATTAAATAGGTTTTGGGCTAGATCCATTCTTAGCGGTCAATCTGATAGTGCCTGGTTTATCCTATTTTACAATTCGCACGTCTAATCAATATTGATTTCCTTCAAGGTAAAAGTGTGAGAGAAAACAGCCTGCACAGCAGAGTCAAACTTTGCGCCATCAAAACTGAAGAAAGACGAAACGACGTTGTTTACAGAGCTTTGAAGACAATAATCGCTCTGCCTTCTTGGAAATGACAAGCAGTTGCTGGTAAATATGTCAAAAATCTGCAATTGCTAGCCAATAAGGCCTACGTAATCATCTTTAACTGTAGGCATAAAGAAGAACTAATATGAAGAGTAGTGAAATACGAACTGAAAAAAGAAGTGAACACGAACTGAAGAAATGGCAGGAAATGAGACATTAGAAGTGAGGCAATGTCCAGGGCTCCCCAGAAAAAAATGCATCCAAAAAGACTGACAATCTTGTACGGTAATAACGGCAAGAATAGGTGTAGGCCTAATGCATAGGATCTAAAATTGTATGCCCGTCAAATCACTAATTACGGGAAAGATTCAGCTGACATATTCATACCTCTTCAACAGGAGGCATTTAACTGTAGGAGGCAGTTGGTAGAGAAAATACTGCAATTATATTTTATGGCTAGGAATGGTCTAGTTAAAAAAAACCATTGAAAGCATCAATTCAGCTTGTGCATGGATGAAACCTAGAAGGCAACTCTTCAGATGTTCCCCAAGGCTCGGTTCTTGGTCCTTTATCCTTTCTTATCTATGTAAAGGAAAGGCAATGAAAGTTGGATACCAACCCCAGGAGCATCTACAGCATGACTTGATTGAGCACATCGGGAAACATAATATCCAATTGGCTTTCCCTTCAATGTTTCATTTGTCAGTTCATACGTATTGAAAATATCGTAAGCATGTCCATGTTCAAATCGCATGTAGTAAGGCTGATCATCTGTTTTGATGCTAAGGATCAGCTTGTCGGGAATGAAAATAACGTCATCTCCAAGAAGCTCCTTGACAACTTGTTCCGTTATTTCATGATCGTGATTCCCTTTCACGTAAAAGATTTTCACATTAGACTTCTCAGCCATTGTTTTAAAGTTATTAAGCACTTGCAAGAATGTCTGTTGAAAGAAAAAAATGATGCTTAATATCAAGAATAAGAATGAGATGGAAACGATTCTGGTGAGCAAAATGTAACGAAATGTACCCACTGTTTGAAGAAATTACACAACAAAAAGCTTTGAAACTTTGAATTTGCATTAAGGTACAGATATAGAACAGTGTTTTCATGTGAACAAGCTGATACTCTTCCAAAACTGTCGACAGTTTCGTGTCAGTGAGAATGTGTGCTTGCTTTCATAAATGTAAACTTTGCAATGATATCCAGGTTGGGTGGATTAATTGAATCCTTCATTGCTTAATTGATATGTCCGTATGCATGACCTACAGCAAATCCCCACTTATAAGAACCCACCAAAATAAGAACATAGAGGCTATTTTCCCTAAATTATGTACTTTGAAATAAAGAACCTTTTTCAGTTTGATGAAACATAGGTTCTAATTGCAGGAGTTGCAAAGTTTATCTTTGATTGCTGTTATTTAATTGTCATTATGGTCCCAGTTGACTTTAAAAGTTTTATTCTCCTCCCCCAAGAACACTTCCAAAACAAATAATAGGGCTGGACCTCTTTATAATACTCTCAAGGAGACTATAAGGCACCCTTCAAATAAGAACCTCTATACCTAGACATTAGTCTTAGTACCTTTGAAGTAAGAACCAATCTCAGGCTGGCTCTCGAAAAGTAGGTTCTTATACGCGGGGATTTACTGTCACATCATAAACATGGTTTAACAAAGATTCTTCTCTGGTAGCTAGTGCAATTTCTTGTTGTCGAAGTTTTCAAAAATTAGCGTAACAAACAATGCATGGTTTTGTTTCTGATGCAATGTCTTGCGATGTCGGTAAAGGAGAAAACATTGTTTGGCAAGCAAATCTTAATTGCTTGAAACCAAAGTTTGCTCGTTTGGCCAACACAAGCGTCAAATCTTTGAAAAAATATTGCACGGATATTAGTTAATGCATCTTTCATTTGACTGAATGTGAAACGAACTGCAGTTTTCTTCTATAAGTAGCTATAGGCAATCTTGATATCTTGGTTATTTCCAAATTCATTGCGTTTTTCTTTTTATTTAAAGAACTCACAAATAAATTTAAAGAACCCTTGCGTTAATTCAGAAATAATGTCTAATATCATTTCATTTTTCCAAAAATTAATAAAAGGGGGGTTGGAATAAGAGCGGGGGGTTAGAAAATTTTTCAAAAGTTAATAAGCGGGGGAGGGGACGATTATTCGGTACTCGAGAGTAGTTAAGTGTCTGAAGTTCAAAGTTCAAACCATCACATCCAATGAAAGATGCATTTACCAATCTTGCAATGGTTTCAAGAATCGATGCCTTGATCAGGGCTGAAAGTCGATGAAAATGACAAACATGACATTACCGGTTTCTCCATCCATTGTCGTTTCATTTCATCAAGGGAAACTGGTCGCTGGTCGATTGGTGTTGCCCAGAGATCAAACACATCTCCAAGAAGAACAACTGAATGAGCTGTTGACAATGCTATTCCTTTCAAATAAGACTCAAACTGACGCAGTTCAGAAACACTGTCTTTAGTCCAGCTACTGCCCATGTGAACATCGCTTAAAACGTAAATAGTACGTTTCGAATCATCTGATATGTAGTAGGTTTTTACTTTCTCGTCTGCTTTGTACCTGAAAATTCAAATTATACACCCGGTGAGTCAAGAATAGTTTCGGTCAAAGCCGTTGATATTTCTATAAAGGATCGTTCCTCCCTTGCCCTGCAACTAAATGAAAGTTAACACTTCTTCTGAAGCATCCGACATGTCAGGTTTCCTCTAAAAAGTTAGCATATGCCAGTATTTGCGGTAACAATGTTTCAGAAAACTGAACGCAGGAAAATAGTAATTGATCCTGAAAGAAGTAAGTATATTCCACAGTCTTACCATCTTGGCATTTTTCGCAGAATGTAGGTAGAACAGACATTTTTGTAAAACAAATTTGAAACTGACTTAAACAAATGCCCTGCGATAAAGACTCTCCCAGAAGCAATCATTTGATACTCTGTTTAGCGAAACTTTCAAAATAAACTTACAGGAATTGATTTTGTCTGGAATGCAAAAATAAAGTGGCAGGACGTTTCAAATTGCACTTTAGAAATGGTGATCCATAAAGCGATAATCCATATTTCATTGGTGCTTCAACGGATGAGCAATCGAATAAGCTGCTTGTATCTTAGCAATTCCTCGAGCGAAGTTCCTGGCAGTCTTGCTTGAAAGACTACTTTTAAATCACTCAATATGAGGCAGAAGTTACTTTGCTCTAGCTTTCGAACTCACCAAACTTTTCCGTGCACATTAGGTATAACTATATGACTATTGCAGTCATTGTTCGGCCTTCAAAATCACAGTGTAAATTAACACTCCAGGGGGTTTCAGAAAAAAACGAAATCCAACAATAATTTAAAATCTGAAGGACAAGTCTGGGTTCGGTATAATTGTTGATTATTCAAGAGATGACACTGTCGTGAATGGTGTGTAGTACTTATTTTCAATGTTTTTCTCTTTTAATTTGCGAAACTACATATTTCAATCTTCTAAGAAGTGCGAAATGATGTCATTGTCTATGACGTCACTTCAAGTTGACCTCAATGAGGCTGCTAAATGTGTTGATATACCACTGACATTGCTAGCCTCCTTATCGCGTCTTCGCACACTTGCACAAAATGCAAAATGGCGACGATATTTGGCTTAACTTACGAAGATTCATTTGCCAATTTATGAAAGTTGGAGGCATCAAAACTTGTAAAGAACGCGCGATTGGTGTGTAGCAGTTGGTAAGGTTGCTTTTTAACCATGATTTTATCAACCCCGGACTGAGCTTTAAAGTATTGACCAAATTTGAGTGGATGTAATGCATACCATTCGAAAGTATAATATTTTTGTCTGATGATATTCAGTTTGGATACATTAACGGAATTAGCCATTTTCATGTGCAACATGCTGCAAAGGCAAAATCAACCCCTTTCCACTTAAAGATTATGAAATTTTTTTTCAAAAGATTTCAAGCCTAGAAGCCTTGAGGTGATGGTGAAGCACTCGAGGAAATGGACAAATTCATCCTCATGAGATGCATTTGTAGATAATGATAAAATATGCTCTCACAAGGGTCGATTATCGTATATGTAAATGCCCTGTCACTTTCCAGCATCTAAAGTAGGTCATTTACTCTCGAGTACCGAATAATCGTCCCCCCCCGCTTATTAATTTTTGAAAAATTTTCCAACCCCCCCGCTCTTATTCCAACCCCCCTTTTATTAATTTTTGGAAAAATGAAATGATATTAGACATAATTTCTGAATAAACGCGAGAAAAAGTCTCAAGAAGTGCATTCAACAGAACCAGAATTCAAAAGAAAATGTATCAGTAACATCACTGTTCACATAAATATATAACAGATAGGTGTTTACCTAAGAAAAGGGCTGTTTTCTATTTCTCCAAGCAGCCCCCCCGATTATTCCAACCCCCCGATTATTGTTATGTCGAACCATTTCCAGTCCCCCCGATTATTCCCACCCCCCCGTTCATTCGGTACTTGAGAGTATGAAAACGTCAATTAAGCAATGAAAATTCCAAATAATCCACCCAACTTTAATAGAATTGGAAAGAAGATAGATTGTACTCTCTGATATGATGGTTTGTCTCAAATTGATTCAAATCTTATTATTCCTGAAGAATCTCGAAGGAAATTGCGGGTTGCGCTTTTTCTGAAACAACCTGGATGCAATAACACAAAAAGATGATTAAATGATAATCTTTTATCTATACTTACTCTCTGTGCTGCTCAAATCTAGTGTGTATCTCCACTTTTCTTTCCCAAACATATTCATCCTGATTGGGCAGCACTCCTTTCAGTCTTTCTTCGAAGAAAGGAACTTCTTCAACTGGAACATCATTGTCTTTGTTCACTTTTGTACCTGTGAAATGTAAATATATGATTTTAGGTAAGAAAGATAAAATTATACAGTTGTCTTTTATGTGTTTATATTTGTGTGCACTTTTTTATGTTATGCACTGTATGAGGTCTTTGTACTTTGCAAAGAAAATTGAATTATATTGAATCACTTGTCACCGTTTGCAATGCCACTGCTCAGATATCAATGCAATTACATTGTCAAATATATCATTCAACTGTGGACATGTTCAAATGAATTTTGAAATTTACCTCCAAGTTACCTGACCGAAATCGGCCCCTCTGTCATGAAATCACGAGGGATTTGCATGAAAAACCTTCCAAAAACGCAATAAAATCACAATCAAACTCTCAACTGCACAAGTCATCCTCTTGGGAGGATGAGATCACCCTGAATAATGTTGCTATGCTCCTAAAGGATGAAACTTCTATCCTCTCAAAGGGAAACTTCTATCCTCTCAAAGTGCTAAAGAAATTAAGGCTATAAGTCATCACTGAAAAGAAGAAATATCAAGAATATTTGATCGTGTTTTACGTCCTTTAGAAGGCTTCCTAAAGCGACGTTCTCTATTGTTCAGGGTACTGCGAATTCCCCCTTTTGTAAATCACAAAGGAAAAGAACTCTGATTATCTCACTGATCAATAGGACGAGCGAAGCTATGAGCGAAGCATTTTGGGGCATGCGCAGTTTCACAAAGGAAGGATGAAGGGCGATGAAACTGAGATCGATACTGCGCAGACGCCAAAGCGCTTGGAAGGGCATCTGGCTCTTCTGGAGAAAGTCCGAAAGACTTTCACTGATATAGTCTCCTGAACAATCCAGGATACACCTGATTATTTCCGAACGGAGTAACTGATTTCAGTCCAGTGGGTTTTAACAATCATTTGAACATATTCACCATTAGAAAACCTATTTGCCAATATGATTGCTTTGATATTCAGGGAGCAATGGTCATGGAAACGGGACATGCTTTTTCGAAAAGTCTTGTAATAATTGTCCCATGATGGTAGTGGGCGGCGGCGGGCGGCAATGGGAATTCATATCTCAAAAACACGAGAGAAAAGAATGTCAAAATATCATAAAGAGTTTGCTTGGCATCATGGCACATTCCTATGATAACGTAAATGGAAATCGAGAGGGAATTACCTTTGAAACCAAAATCGGTGGTATCATGGCAAATTGCTGCACGGAGTTCCTCTGATAAATCTGCAGTACTGCCAATCAATTCCAACTGGTGCATCGTTTGAGCGACGACCTTCGCTAATCTCTCATCGTTTGCACTTGAACTGTGAGAATGCATGTCAAGGAAAGACAAAACTTCAGGCCATAAATCGGAGACAGCATATTTGCCAATAATGCCATCAATATGCCCATACTCTTCCAACAAAATCAAACGATAATCTTGCTTAGGATGCAGCTCTTTCAAAACTCTCTCCATGGTTTGCATCCCCTCTGGACGGAATACTCTGTTCTTCTCACCTAAATCAAAATACAATCATCTAAATTCTAACTTTTGGCAAAACCGCAACTGAGAGGGGAGGTATATAAATCTCCAGTTATCGGGAGTTGTGTGGCAATTTTATGAAAGTAAGATACCTACTTTAACTGGAGATTTTCAACGATAAGGATCCAGTGATCATTAAGCCTCAAGTCTGGGAATTTCATTTTTAGGGTAAGCTAAGATTTCCGGGAGAGGTTGAATATAACTATATTAAGTACGCGGCATTAGCCATTTTGCTGCATCTAATTTCCAGACCGGTATTGTGTTCCAAATTCTTTTCCAGGACACGTTCTGAAATGTTTTTCTTTTGGGCATGAAGATCTCCGTTGTCTTCCTCCAAGGAATACGCCCCGTGCAAGATTTGCCCGTGTTAGTAGATTGTCAGTAGATAGAGTCTGCTGCAGCTTTCTAAAGGAAATTAAGACTTGGGATGGAACCAGGTGCCTTTGTACAATTTGTAAACAGACGCGGAATTCCTTTTATTCTAACATGTATCTCTTTAGTTTTATTGCAAATAGTTGGTGTAAATTAGATTTATTTTGTAAAACTATGTAAAAACCACCTTTAAACAAATGAATATATAGACATGAATATCTTATTCAGCACTTATTCATGTGAGTGAAAAGAAATGATATAGATTAGTTCATACTCACCACAAAACATCAGGATTGGGACATTGACATTCTTAACCCAGTCTTTACTGCGAGCATTTTCATCCAATTTGCCATGTTTATCAAGGCCTGGCAAATAGGTGTCATTGCCTTTTCTGTCGACAAGTTTTCCCGCGCGGAAGCATTTGCAAAGTTGGTTGAAATGACCCAAAGCACCAATGCCAAATAGCTCATACAGTGTATCATGTGTTTCTCTTGTTAAATTTTTATGTTCATACAATCGGCCGTAGAGCTCTGAGAGCCTGGGAAGAGAGACATATTTGAAAAATAGTGTTTCAATGAATTGTAAAAAAAAGCTGTAAACCCAGTTTCACGAGACCGGATTACTTTTCATTGCATTATATTTTTGGACCCAAGATAAGAAACAAATAAACGTTGCTATCATCCCTCAAAGAAACTAGTGACATGAAACAGAAATTTGAAAAAAAATAAAGAGGATAAAATCTGTGCGCATTCGGAATATATTGATAGGTTTGAATGATTTGGAGACATAGGAAACATAAAAATAGTTTACAGTTTGTATATAAATCGTTATGATAGATTTCACTTTCAAATGTTAGTCACACTCTGAAGAGAACAGAAGTTCAAAAGGCCTTAGTGTGCTGATTCAAAGTCTTGTTTCTTTGCCTCTATTTCTTACAAATTTTTATCAAAGTTTGTGTGGTTTTGCATCTGATTGATCAACAATTCTTTTCTTCTTTCATTTATCAACATATCAACTTAAGAAAAAAAAAAAAAAAAACTTGGTACGAATTATAACTAGAAACTTTATATAGAGAGGTTGGACGACAAAAAATACTAAGATTTAACACACTGAGGCCTTTCGGACTCGTGTCCTCATCAGAGTGTGATTTCAATCGAAATCACACTCTGATGAGGAAACGAGTCCGAAAGGCCTCAGTGTGTTAAATCTTAGTATTTTTTGTCGTCCAACCTCTCTATATAAAGTTATCAACTTAAGTTGATACTGATTGTTTTAACACTGAAGTTGTCGAAGAGCGGCTAAAAACGCAAACATCTTTGTCGCCTTTGTTTCGTTACGATAAAAATGCGCAAAACAAATTCATCAACATTTGCTGACGTCAGCAATTAACCACATGACAGGCAAAAAAAATGACGTGGCTTGGTTCGCTTTATCGGGTTTGTTACTTGCACCAAGTGCGAAGTGTCTATTACTTGTAGCTCTGAAAATAAGCATAGGGTAATATACCCCTTGGTCTCCCCAGGTACCAAAAAGCCTAGATTAGGGAAATAACTGGCTAAACCATCACGACCAAAAGCCAAGAAACTTATAGAGCAAATGGATAATCGATCTGTTTGTACGCATGTGTGCATGTATATATGGCTGTCTGTCTGTCTGTCTGTCTGCCTGTCTGTGAATCAATCAATCAATCAATCGATCGATCGATCAATCGATTGATCAATGACTCCATCAATCAATCACGTCACCATTGACCTTTGTAAGCAAAAATTGAACTTATAAAAACTAAAGTACATAGTACCTGTGACAAACTCCATTTGTACAGATGTTGTCATTTCTTGGGCAGAGATGATGTGCAATCTTTCCTGCAATACTGCTCGGCAAGCCAAGCATCCAAAATGGCAGAAATGATTTCATCCACTCAAAGGTAGATTTGTAAATCAAAATCTCACTGTTTGGGTCTACAAGATTAATACCAAAATTTGAAGCAGTTTCAGTAAAGCCAAGCCATGACTTCCATGTATTTCCCATGCTTCCTTTGGTTATAGGGGTCGCTTGACTGACGATTACTGATGCAATTTTCCCATTTAGCTTCCCAGATAACAGCGAACCCCAAAAAGGTATTGCTCCCGCACAGTGTACAAACATTTGCAGCTTCTCCTGAAAACGAAATTTCGTCATTAAATCAGTAGACTACTAGCTTCGAGTCTATTCAGATGTTAAGATTCTTATATTGATTATTGACAACAGTTTTCTATTCCGCTTCCTTCAAAAACTTCTGTCCAATTTCAAATATTTCAATAAAAGGTCAGGTAGTTCCTACTCTATCATCGCTTGATGGGTATTGTTCAAAAAGTCGCAAAGTTATGAACATTCTAACATATCGTGTTAGCTCGACCTAGCCTCCCTCTCTTTAAACTTCCCTCTCCATAATGAGTAAAAATTTCAAATAAGCCCCTTTTCTATCAAGCCCCCTCCCCCACTCATATAAACACCAGACGTTATCAGAGATCCTTTAGTTACCTAGCTTAACAAGATCCATGTCAATTATTCTATATGGCTTAGGACAAAACCTGTCGAATTGGTGTATTTGAGTTGATATTTCTTGATTTTGTAAAATAAGTGAATAAGAGAAGTGTTAGGCTATGATGTACATCCTTGCACAAATACAAATCATAGATTAACCAGTTAATATAACGCAGTTTGATATGATATCTTCAAAGGCATCTTACATTTTCTAATGTCGCCAATAACCTGCGTAATGTCCATGGTCTTTATCACAGCAAAGGCTGTGATCCTAAAACCTATGCCACGCAATTGTGAATTAGAAGCAAAATTCGTTGTGCTTTTAGGGCAAAAGTATCCCCCAATCAACAGCTCTTTCCTGCGGCTCTGCGATAGCTACGACCAGGGAGCGCCGGCTACGACTAATTATTAATGTCTGAAGTTTCGAAAGCAAGGCAATACAGGACTCCAGCCGCTCTCAATGGTTAGAATTGGCTAGATTGGTTAGCCCATTTCCCATGGTTTTTCCCTTCACGTTGTATAATACTATAAAAGAACGCGTTTTTGTCGCCACAGCAACTGTCTTAGGCCTTTCAAATTTACAACAAAATTCAACAACATTTCAGCTGCAAAATATGCTTGATTGAATAATATGAGTCAAAATTAGTGACTATCAGGTAACAAAACTCACGCTAACCGTTAAGTTTCGAAAGCAAGGCAATACAGGACTCCAGCCGCTCTCAATGGTTAGAATTGGCTAGATTGGTTAGCCCATTTCCCGTGGTTTTTCCCTTCACGTTGTATAATACTATAAAAGAACGCGTTTTTGTCGCCACAGCAACTGTCTTAGGCCTTTCAAATTTACAACAAAATTCAACAACATTTCAGCTGCAAAATATGCTTGATTGAATAATATGAGTCAAAATTAGTGACTATCAGGTAACAAAACTCACGCTAACCGGTTTTACTATTTGCTATATAAGGCCTGGCAAGCTCGGTTTGTTCTGTGAGACTTCGCACTTTATAGCTTCCTGTAAAACGCAAAACCGGTGAAGATGCGCATAAATAGCGATGCAACTTACCCTTTGTGTGTGCTTGAGAACAAAGTCAACAGCTGCCGGAAAATCGAATTTTGCCAAGTCATCAAGCGCATATTTGTCTGATTGTGATGCCCAAGGACAAAACGTAGACTGCCTTGAATCAAGTAGCCACACATCATAGTCATTGGATACGAAATATTCCACGAAATTCTTTTCAACAGTCGTCAGATTGAAGATTGAGCTGTTCGTTCCTAGGCCATGACATGCAATCAATGGTCCCTTGGTACCACCTTGATATCGAGTCAACATCAGCGGTACCTAAAAACACGTTGCGAGGAATGGGTTAAGCTTAATAAACAATAACTGCATCGTTATAGGAGGTGTGTCGCGGTGACAGATGCTTTCTACTTTCGTTAGTGTACTGTTCGAATCTTTACTGGCCGCCAACGCATACCGAAATCATCTAATTTCACGTTTATCTGTTAATAACTTAGCAATGTCACTGCCGGAGAGAATTTCTGAGTACCGTCATGGAAAGTGACATGGCTGCTACATGACGCCTGATATCAAGACTTTCTTCATAGATCAATAGCTGGTATGTCCCTTCAGAGTTTTAGGCAAAATATCGCGTTAGGCAAAACATCGCGTTTGAGGACAAAATTAATGAGTTTTCTTCCAGTATCCATATTTCTTCTTAAAACATCAACAAAATCTCCAGAACTGAGATAAAACGATTAAAACTCAAGACACAACTAGAATGCAATATGAGGACTATCACTGACAACGCTGATATCTAATCAAGAGATAGAGCACAACGCAATTTCCTAAAACTACCTTCGGATGCTAGGAAGAAACAAAATAAGTTCAGTAATGTAGATCCTTGCTGAGATCGGTCTCTCCTTTAAGATCTTACAAGGAATTTTCTGAAAAAGTCCCTGCAAGAACCTTTAAAAAGGTGCCCAAAATCATGAGGAAGTTTCCTTGATATGTTAACCTTAAAGCAATGACTGGAGCATGCTTTAACACATGCTATCCTTCAGGGGGATTCCATTCTCTGAAGAACACAATACATGAATGCATGTAAATGTCATTATTGTTAGGAAGGAAAACGAAGGGAAATTTTGCTCGTTCTTTTATACATTTCTGGGGGTTCTCGAAAGGGGCTCTGTGCAGAAAATCCTTAATTTCAAAGAGAAGCAATTGCCGATTAAAGCCGGGTAAATTACTGTACCCAGCTAAACATGCAGGGAACAAAACAAGACAGTTTTCTGTATCATTGCTTTGAGATACTCAGGAATAAACATTTTTTCAAATGCAAGACCTTTTCATTGACTTACTCCGTAGTTCGGCCGGGGATTGAATCACATCAGTTAATTACCTGATCTTCGGTCTCAAATGAAAGGATTTGTGGGGTGATATTCTTGATATCCAAGTCTCGTTTCATCCTGCCTGTTTCTGGCGAATCCTTATATGTAGACGCGATGCAGTGTCCATGAGAAAACCACAGTTTGCCAAAGAAATACTTTCCAAATTCGGACGTCCACTTGATTTTGAGCATCTCACTTCGCGTGTTTATGATATGAATGGTCCTAAGTTGCTTCATAAAGTCATTCAAATGGATCTTCAAAATACCGTCAGCAATAAGCGTACTGCTCTCTCCTCCTTCGTACAACTCAGTGTATAATGTTGTGGAATCGTGAAGGCCAATGCCACCCTTCACTCTTCGTTTGACTCCTTTGAAACGGTATGAGACGCCTTCTGTGGTTGTCAAGTGGAAGTTATACTCCATCAGAATCTCTCCCTTAGATTCCGTTTCATTTTCTCTGAATAAGTTGAATGTACCTTCAAGAACGAAAAAGCCGTTGTTAGAAAATTTCTCAGAAACATAAATCCAAAAGAATAAAACTTGGATCAAATAGATGCTGTAGATACCCTTAAAAATCCCACACTAGGAGAAAGTCGGAAAAGTTTCAAATGAAACTAACTTACTAAGATGGCAGAGGCTGGGAAGCAGATGACACGTTCCGGCTAGAATAAATTTTTAGCGCCGAATCCGAATTTCCAGTCGAGAAATTCAAATGGTGAAATCTAGAAGATAATCACAATGGGATCACCATACCCATTAGTGGATGGTGCAGACTGTTAATGGAACCCATACCCTTGAATAAGTAAACTCTGCAAAAACGAGTCGAAGTAGGGTTAACAACGGACCCACACGTAGAGAATTTCGGATGAAGAAACCAACCCATGCGAGTGACACGTCCAGCGTTATCTGACAATAAAGGACCCCCTCCAAAGGAATTCTATTGCCATACATCATGTGAGCAGTGCGTTTGTTGACGGATGAAAATGTTAAAATGGCATAATGATAAAACAAAAGATACCTCTTGATATGGTAACAGCATCATTTGATAACAAAGGGCACTCAACTGTACCAACAACAGATGCTTCATGCTGATCGTCGTTCAGAAATTTTTCAACATCATCAGCCGTGATAGTAACGACAAATTGGCAGTCGACATCTTTGGATGTTCCTTTAACAGTGAGAGAGCCACTCATCTTCTCAGTAAAACGCAGGCCTGGCTTACATCGTGTGAATTCCGTGTCATCTGCAATCAAAAATTGTATGAGTGAGGTGAGCAAAGTGAAGGTTTTGAATACTTGCCAAATTTCATTATGTTACCAAAACTGAAAACTTCAAAGATTTTGTAAATATATATCATGTGATAGTAAGAAGATAACAAGAATATTAGACTCCTCTCGGTAGCAAACGGTAAGGTACCTGCACTAGCTACAAGTCTACCTCGGAGAATAATATTTTCTAGCTATAAGTTTGAAAGAAAAATGTAAAACCATCCACAAAACAGAGAAGGTTCGTTTACATCCAATTAAAGTCATGTGATCAAGTCAAGTCATTTCCCTCAATAAAAGCATCTTTGAGTTCCTCAATATATTTCAGGCCATGAAAACGTGTGCTATGAATACAAACAGTAGGATAATATCAAAATGTCACAAAACATAGACATAGCTCATGAAATAGGTAAAAGCCCCGAGCTCTAGTGACCTTAAAGATAGTAATCAAACTGGCTTCATTGGTAGCGCTTTCGGGTCTCTGCCCTGTCAAACCTGCTATGTAGAATGAGGACAGCCGCCAACTCTCTGTCATTCCAGGCTGAATGAATCAAGAGGTTAGATCGAGGGAGATGACTAAGACACAGCATCGACAAGCTAAGTTTCTCAGTGTTTCCTAACAGCTACCTTTGAACGGAGACAGAACAAATCAATATACATAACACAGCAAACTGAAGCAAACGAAACAAAGACAAATATACGGCAAAACGAAGAAAAGCGAAGGAAGCAAAAAAGAAAAATGAAGCAAAGCAAATGAAAATAGAAATTAGCAAAACAAGGCAAAACAAAATAAAGCAAAACGAAGCAATAACAAAATAAAGCAAAACAAAATACGGCAAAACAAAGCAACACAAAGCAAAACAAAGCAAAATAAAGTCAAAATAAAATACGGCAAAGCGAAGCAAAGCAAACAAAATAAAGCAAAGCAAAAATGAGATAAAACAAAGTAAAGCAAAACGAAGCGAGGGGAAAAAATGCCCCATTCACAATGCCAGTTGGATCAGCTTAAAGAAAACCAGATTTTCTAATAGGGCCTTCTGATTGGTCAAAGCAACGAGTCCAGTCATTTGATTGGTTGAAATCTAAACTGGTTTAAATAAAGCTAGTGCAAATGCAGTATAAGATAAAGCAAACAAAACAAGCAAACAAACAAAAACAAAGTAAACATAAGATCACTTACTGAAGTCCTTAACTTCATCGTAATCAATTTTCCAATTATTTTGTTCGCACATCAGCCTGCAGCATCTTTCAGCTAACATCGAAATTGTAAGCAATGGATTGATACCCACTGGTGATGGAATAATGGATCCATCCATCACATAAAGTCCACGATAAACTGAATCAGAATTTCCTGCAATGAAAATATTAGCGATAACTCAAGAGCTAATTTACCATAGAATTTTGACCGTTTAAATGCCTGTAATTTGCTACCTAGATTTTGGTTCCTGAGCACTGGCTACCTTTTCATAGATAACATGTAAGTTGAAATAAAAAAATTTAATTGTTTTATATCGGCTGTATTATTCCACAGTTATGGGCGCGCCTTTTTACACATAGTTCCTGAAGATCCTCCCCTAAAATACTTGATTTTATTTGACAAAAATTCAGCGTGACGACATTGAAAAATGCCTGAAAGAAATTCCCGAGTGCAAAGATGAGCAGGGCTGGCTCTGTATCTGCACAGCTGATAGTCTCAGAAATAAGATATAGCAATGTTGAAAAATGATATCGTTAATGATAAATATCATTTTTGTAAACCAATGAAAAAGAAATTGATTATAATAATAATGATAGCTATATTGAGCTTAATTCTGACCACTTTTATAAAATCACTTGTAAATCAAGAATATATGATCAATTTTAACCAACTGAACTTTACAAAAAACAAACTTTACTATCTAACTATCTAAGTTGACATGTCAAGGAATCTGATGAACAGGCAGCAAACTATAGGCCTGCAAACATATTATCTTTTTGTTTACTCACACAGTGCAGTTGCTTTTTGACAACAAAACTAAATCAGTAGAAACAAGAGTCACAAGAGATTAATTCAAAAGTAATAAGAACGATAAAAGCATACAAAAGCGCTTACCAATGAAGACTTCACCCTTATGGTTTACGACACCTTCCCGCCCATTGCTTCCCATTGGACAGCCTCCTAAAGGGTGCACAGTGACAAGTTTTTTGTCTATCATATTGCTCCATGAGGGATTTTGAATAAAGGTACCCCCAAGCTCCTTCGTAATCGCACGCATCTTCTGGTCCATGTATTCAAAGACCTGTTGTCTGCCAACATTTTCCCAGTCAATATACACTCCATCGCCGTTCTCACCAGTGCGAATTTCTCCTGATGAATCATCATGACCCATGCATAGGAATGGCAGTGTTTTATCAAGTTTGTCAGAAGCCAGCAATGTCTGCAAAAACGTCAGTGAATTATACTATACAGTGTATGCTCCAAGTCTTTAAAAAGACCACAATCTGAAGATGTTAGGGGGTAGGGACTTATTCAAGAAAGATTTGTTTAGACCAGACTCTCCTTAAATTGTGCAAATAGCCTTACGATCTCCTTTTTCATGAACTGTTTGTCTTCTTCTTTCCAAACCTTTCTCGTTGGTTTCAATGTCCGTCGAATTCCTATGTCTCTTTAACAGGAGAAATACACGTGGACCACTAAATTAGTGTCACAACTAAATAAAATTCAAACGAAATTGATGGATAGACCAAGTACGGAAAAAAGTGCATATAAAGTAAATGAGAATAAGTCTTACTTTTGTATTGAGTAGCAGTATTGCATTAAAGGAAAGGAATCTAAATTTCAAGACCACGTTTCTCATTTTCATGACCACAAAGCGTGGACAAGACCACCACACTAAGATAGCACTGATCTTAGTGTAAGTTTTTATGACTTATTTCTTACGCTATTTCGCACTGCTTCTACCGGTGCAATTTTCTGAAATCTTCAATGACTTTATAGCTACAGTTTTTTCCTTTCTTCGCTTATAGATGTCTAAAATGTGGTGTCAAGCAACTTGCTCTTACCTGAAAAATCTTTTCAAACACTTCTGGTTTATGGAAATCATGCTTGCAGTTCTTTTTAGAATCGAGAAATAAAGCAACTTTTAACAGTTTCGATAGAGAGCCAGGTGGAGTTCCATCTTCGATGATGATATCATCCTTGAACGGACTATCAACATGGTCGTTGGTCGCAGTTTCTCTTTTGGCATTACACTTCACGCTACAGTTCTTCTCTGTGCCACTCTTTTCTTGACTATTACCCAAGTTCCTTTTGCTATTTCGCAGATCAATAACCGTTGTAATACAAGGTCCAGGAGAAGTGCTTTTAACCTGATCATATTTTCCTGTCGTGCATCCAATAGCGTTCATCTCCATACTAGAATCATAGCAGAAACCAAGGGGATCACCATTTCCTGTAAATCTCGATCCTATAGTGTTAGAGATTTCCAAACCATCAGTCTTCGATTTCAGTAAGATCTGCGTAGAACCAAGGCTACCAGCGCCAAGAATCACATTGTGAGCACGCAGCGTCATTTCTTTGCGTTTTAAGCCTTTGCTATCGACATTCAAATGGCATTTTACTTTCCACACATACCCGTGTTCATCTCGCAACACAGATGAAACTGCTACCTACAACGAATAGGGTAAGCTGTTAATTGCAAAGTACCGGGTGAGCGAAACAAATGTATGGAGGACGTTTGAAAGCCTGCGTCTATCAAAGTGTTCTCCAGATTCCCATAAATTGGTAATAGTGTTGTATAGTGAACAAACAATGCGATTAACTCTTCTTAAAAATAGAAAGATCTGGCAACAATGCCATTGATTTGCACTTGATTTGAACAAGGGAGGAAATTCTATCAAAGTACTTACCTCAGTGAATATTTTTGCTCCATAACATTTAGCATCGGGCAGATAATTCATATTCAAGGTTTGCTTTGCGCCGGTATTGCAGCCACTGCAGCAATTTCCACATCCGTTGCAAGCAGGTTGATCAAATCGATACTTTCGCTCATCTGTCTTCTCACTCTCGAAATTTACAGCACTAAAAAAGTTGTTAAAATCATGAATCTGTTCTTCTACGGGATGTCCCAAAAATAATTGTGTCTTGTTTGTGTTGCTACTGTGGAGGAGCTGAAGATTCAATATCTCGATTTTTATACATTTGCACAGGCTAGGCTTCAACTTATACCATTCAAATTGCAAGTAAAACCAGTTTAAACTAAACCAGGTTATCGAATGGAGCCTTTTAATTGGTTAATAAAGCAAATTTAATGCATTTGATTGGTTGAAATTAAACCTGGTTTAGGTTAAGCTGGTTTAACTGTGTCAGTGTGAATGCGGTATTAAAGTTTGAGACCTTGTATGAGTCAATCTGACCACAGGGGCAGCAGTTTAAATATTCTTAGTTATCATTTAGTATTTCTCGATATTTCTATTTTGAATATTTTCACTATTTCTCAATACTGTTGTCTCTCTTGTTTCTGAAGAGCCGCGAATACTTTGACCAGCGCGAAGGAGAGCTATTCGCGGCTCTTCAGAAACAAGAAAGACAACAGTCTCGAGAAATAAGTGAAAATATTCAAAATAGAAATATCGAGAAATACTAAATGATAACTAAGAATATTTAAACTGATGCCCCTGTGATATGACAAATGGTTGCAGATTTATGACAGAGAAAAGGCAAGACAAGTAGTTGCTTCAAAAACAGCACTTCTATTGTTCTCCAGCAATGTCACATAAGTTTTCAAAGACCGAGATAAGTGAATCTACGGCTCCTCCACAGCAGCAACACAAACGGGACACAATTTTTTTCGGACACCCTGTACAGGGTGAGTCAGACAGATGTATCCAATGTTTGAAAAACCGTACAGGAGTGTCATGTGGAAATAGCAACTTTGTGATAAATCGTATGGCCAGGAGAAAGACGAAAACATTTTCTCCTCAGATATTCATTTAAAAATGCATTTGAAGACTCAAATCATGCTAATGAAGACAAATTGATAATCTATTGTGATTAGGGCAAAAGACTATAGGGAGCTCCTTAAAAATTAGGAAAAGCTACATGAAATGCGTTTTCTGCGTGTGAGACAAGGAGACAGCGGCGGAGCAAGCCTCCACGAAGTGGGGGGGGGTAAGAAACGAGGGGGGTCCAGGGGCGAAGCCCCCGGAAAAATTTTTGGGACCACGCCCTTTAGAACTTTGGGAAACGCCCATTTTAAATATAGAAATGCTCCCATTTTAATATAGGGTTACGTCCAATTTGGATAAAAAATGACAGATGAAATCATGTCAGTATACCACAAACCTTAATACAGGGTTTTGAATTGTATTACAACGAGTATCACAGCTTGTAAACCTTTAGATGGGTCATGTAATAATGTTAAATATATATTCAATCTCGAACACAAATGAACTAAATGCAGAGAGCTGAACCATATCCTCACATGCTTCTTCTGAAAATAGAATTCTGGCCTAAAAACGTCAATTGCTGCGGTGTTTTATTCTTGATTTCGAGTAGCAATGCTGTGGCTGAAAGCTGCATTAATAATAATAAACCAGAAAAAGCATGAACGGGAGCAGGTAAAATGACAAAGACAGAAAAAGAGTTCAGAACAATGAGTTCATATCTTTTTCAATCGAATTGTGGCAGTAGTTGATTGAGAAAGCGAGATTAAAAGCTGAAGGTATACCTACCCCTACCCTATGATTTTTATGAGGTTTTTTGACGAATCTAAATTACCATTTTTTCAAAAAAGTGGGGGGTATTTACCCCCCCATACCCCCCCCGTGGCTCCGCCAATGCAAGGAGAAACGCAGCATCTGCGAAGGAGCAATGAGGAATTTATGATGTGCCTTTTACGGAGGAGAAAGGAAAGAGTAGAGTAGAAAAACGCAGAAGAGAAAGGAGAAGAAAGAGAATCTATCCTTTCGTTCTGAAATGTTCGGGGACGAGCACAAATCTGACAATTTTAAGAAATTTTCAGTACTGGCCAAACAAGTTCTTTGTTTCTTTAAAAGAAACAAGAATATAGTTTTGGGTGACAACTGTTGAGGTCACATTACCGTCTTTTCACATCATGATGTGTATTGGCTCTTCTGTAATTTGTTTTTGTTGCCAGAAAGTCTGTAGCTTGTGGACAGGCTTCTGCCTGTTCGCAGGCTAGAACGTCTGGCTACATTCACAACAAAAATCAAAACTAATGGAAAGACTGTTGAGCCTGACTAAAGCTGAATTAAAGATTTACTCACAGTGGCGTTTTTTTGAAGTGCATTCCCAACTCTTCAATATCAGGAAAAAGGCTTCGTGCTGCTTTTTCCATAGCACCTATTTTTTGCAGGGCTGGATAATATTCTGGATATATGGTTGGCTGCAGCATTTTGAATACGTGTTTTCGATCGACTTCCTTCAAATCTTTCATGTCATTTCGTATTTCTTTAGGCCAATGCTTTGAACTAAAAACATTTTCATCTGCATCCAGCACAACGTTGGCATTGATTAGAGATGTTCCACCTAAGCCACACCCTTTGACTACTGTTATGTCTTTGCTGATTACAATATCGTAAAGGCCATTTGATTTCCCTGCAAATGAATTTGATTTTGCTCACATCAACACATACTTTTCATTAGAAGAAACCGATTATAAGAAACTCAACTCTCAGATCGCCAAAAATTAGGAAATTAAGAAACTCCAGTAAATTTTTCATTTGTTACTTTTATCAGAGACGCCAAGTGACGCTTGTATACTTGTTTGTTTGTTTTCAATTTGTTTTGAACGGTCTTGTCATTTAGGCCCACTGAGCATGCCGCATCCAGGCAAGGGAACCCCTAGTTTAACGTCCCTTCCGAAGGACGATGAGGTGAGTTGCGAGGTCAGGCCTCCGAGGTCACCCATCCGAAATCTGACCTCACTCGACCAAGCTTGACTTCAGTCACCTGACGAAGACTGTGTAAGCCACTTGGCCACTCACCCCGCATGTATGATGTAGAAAGAATGGACTGGCTTTGGTTTCAAATATCCAGGAAGACAAAGGTAGCAAATATGACGAAAGAAACTCTGATTACTTAAACTTTGATAATTTTAAGAAACTCTTAGGAAAGGCTGAAATTTTCAGTTTCTTCTTAAAATATAAATTTATCAATGTATGCTCTTCAACAAATGAATCTGTAAAGATATTTGGATAGAAAGATTCTTGCATGAAAAAGTAAATATTGAAGATTTTAGGCTACCGATTAACGAGCAATGTTCTTGTATGCAAGTTTTTTGTTGGAGGCTTGTTCCGCAAACTTGGCCATGGAATATTTACAAAGGGACTAGATCGCCAAACAAAGAAAGTTGGCTAAACCTTCGAGGAAACTGTCCAGCAAACTCCAGTTAACGCATTCTTTTAAAAGAAACCAAGAATTTGGGCTAGTACTAAAATGTCTTTAAATTATCAAATTTTGAGCTCTCGCAGCTTCTTTCCCATAATACTCTTCAAATTTACTTTCTGTGCCCTAAGGACATTTAAAACAGAGATTTTGCCTTCGCAATGTTTAGACATTACTCATGTTATTCCAAGTACAATGATACAGAAAAAAATGAAAACAAATTAGTTTCTTAAGCTCTATTTTCCCAGTACTGGAGTTTCTTAATTTTTGGCGATCAAAGAGTTGAATTTCTCATAAGCGGTTTCTTAAGAAAATGCGTACTAAAATATATGAAATTTGAAAAAATATTTAGCAATAATGCAAAAATTGATTTCTCGTACAACATAGGTTTTAATGGCAAAGAAAACCTATCTAGAAACTAAATCACTTACCAATGATATTGGGGTTACCATTTTTTGAAATCTGCATATTTTCAAATGCTGTTGCAGATGTCTCTGGGAAGCTTCCTGGCAGCCATTCCTTTCCTTTTTCTAGAACACAGACGAGTTGGCCTGCCCTTGCACAACGACTGGCAGCAATTGAAGCTCCATAACCAGAACCAACAATGATCACATCGTAGAAATTTTCTAGCTCTTCAAAGCTGGAAGACAGCTTTGGAAACTTCTGTGACATTTCCTATAAAATATAAGAGATTTCTAAACTGTTTGCACGTCAACTTGAAATGTGTAAATTCACGTCTCCTTGAGATTTTAAAATTGAGGCACCATGCCTCGATGTAAGTTTAAATAGGGAAGCTTGAAGATGGTTGGGCCGAAGTTGTACGTACACTGCTGACGTAAAGGAATACATCATAGGTTTTGGTCACACTTGCATAGCAAACACACAGATACCGCAATGAAGGCCCCCTCCCCTGTTTAACACATTCCATCTTCATTTCATGTAATCATCAACCAATGCAATTGTTCTGTTGACAGACGAAACACAAGATACACAAGGTACCAGTTATGCATTCAAGCACATGCGTCACAAGACACAAACGTCAGAGTCGGTATCCTTTGTATACATCCATCAGCAAACGATGTCGTGATGTCGTTTCCTGCTTTCACATGTTGTAATCTCAATGCGTAATCGGCATTCAGTCATTCAAATGCAAGGAAGCACTTCCTCTTTCCATATTTGGATAGCCTGCGCATTTGGACTGCCGAAAAGACAATATTGAGACCCTTTGTTTCACTTCGCTTGGCTTTTCTCTTTTGTTTTGAAAATGAATTGTCCAAACAAAGGTTCCATGCAGGAAAAGACTATGATGCAGGCTTCCCGTGTGCACGATGCAGGTGGAATCTTGTGGAAATTCCTGCGACAACAGCAGCTGACGTCAATGATCGGTCAATACTCGTGAAGCAGCGAGAACAATGTGGCAAGTAGAAAGCATTGAAAATCTTAGCCTAGAGACGAAAGGGAAAGAACCACTGATCAGGGCATAGATCACATTGCAGGAGCCAAAATTCTCTTCCTCTCGGGGTATTCTGAAAACCAATGCCCAATGGGTTGACTCTGCTCTTAGGCAGGCAAACCGAGCCCACAGCTGTTAGGCAGCTTCTTTGCAAACTCGAAAAAGTGCACGAGACTTTCAGAACGAAAGGATTTTATGGCTTTTGGATGGATTTTTCTTGAAAACAAAGGATTTTTTCCAAGGTTTTTGAGATTTTTTGGGAGTGCATTTCCCTCAAATCCCTCAAAAATTGTTTAAAGGGGAGAGTCAATATGCGATTAGCAAGCTAGAATCTATGACAATAATACGGTTTCATTATCAATCATTCACCTTCACTCAAAAACCTTGCACGTATTTTCTATAAGAGACTCTTACGAAAGGGATGCGAAATTAACTGCAGATCTTTATAAGATATAAGACTTTTTTCATACGAGACTGCTTATAAGAAACTCAGCTCTCGGACTGCCAAAAATCGAGAACTTTTTAGTACTGGGAAAATTTATCTCTAAGAGACTGTTTATCTCAAGAAGGAAATCCATAGTATAGTTTTACTATCTTTTCGTTCGTTGCTTTTACCATGTCATGTTGCTTAACAGCATACACGGTTTTTTATAAGAACTAGGATCAGGCCATGGTATTAAAAGTTTCTTAAAGGAATTGAGTCCTTATAAATAGTTGAGGGTAAACGCTGTCCTCAATTTTCGCTGACAAACCGCTGACGGTCCTTTGTTATCGCACAATAATGCTAAAGTCATTAGGAGTCGAGACAAAAGACTTCTTAATCCTTGCATTATCCTGAGGAATTTCTTTGGTTTAATTTCAATAGGGATTAAGTGACGACTTTTGTTTCATGATTGAAAAGAAGTTGATATTGGTCATGAGAGCGCTATTTATATGGACTCAATGCCTTTAATTCAACATGAAAATTTTGGCTATTTTAGTACTAAGAGTTTCTTAATTGGTTTCTTATCTTTTGAATACATGAATGGTCAATGTAGCCGCTAAAACTGCTGCAGATATTTCTTGATATTAAAAGCATCAATAGGAATAAGAAGTGTTGTGTCATGATGAAAACACAAATGGTTAGTTAATATTGCAAAAGAATGAAGGTTCCACGATATATTTGCTATAATAGCCATGCCATTAACTTTGAAAAGTTTCTTGGTACTTCTCAGACATAGTACCAGAGTTTCTTAAGATTTTGGCCATCTCAGTACCAGTTTCTTATGAAAAGTTTCTTGTAAAAAAACGTGTAGGGCTCCAAGCTGTAAGAGGGTGGGTGTAAAATTCTGTATCATTTTTCTTTGAATCAAACTGCTTGAGAGAGACTTGAGAAATTTGCTGCAAATCTGCCATGGCGATTTTCTGATATCTTGATTAGCTTCAAAATGGCGGCATTTATTAATTTTGAGGCAGTGACGTTGTGAAATTTCTAAATCCTTAGCGAAAAGAGCTGCAGATTTCTGCCTGCCACCATATTGTAGATCTTTATAAACTGGTTGAAGAATTGTATCAATTAACTGGGTCCAGGCTTTTACTAGTAAGAAAACCTGTTTGAGAAATATGACATTATGGTGAACAACCACAGCAACGATTCAGCTAAACTAACCGTTGGAAAAACGTTGCAAGCAATGGCCGACTAGGATACGCTGCTACGAGAAGTAATAATACAAGAAAAGACACAAAGCTAAGCATTCTAATTGATTCAAACATAGGATTAGCAAATATGAAACATTCTTCACGTGTCAGAATTGCCCATGGATACATCCATGGTTGTCTTCAATTGCCTTCCATTCCCTTCTTCACGTCGTTACGTGTAGTGCTATGTTCGTGTTTCCTGTTTTATATTGCCATGAGGTAGTCATAGTTTTTGCTCCATATGGTATTGTACCAGTAGTGGGGTATAGTTTTTTGTAAGTAGTGTAATTAAGTTATATGTACTTAACTGTTTAGATTTAATGTAAAAAAATCCATTATTTCTCATCTGCTTATCTGTTTAGGATAATAGGCTAATTCTAAATATGGACATCCATGGAGATAACAATTAATATGGATATGGTTTCTAAATATGGGAATAAAGATAAAGATTAAGTGAGTCTCAGTCGTTCATAGCTCAGTCCAGTGGGTGAGTCAAGAAAGTTAACGCATTTGACAGGCTATGAAATAAAAAGCATGTGATCAGTGATCGATATTCAAGACTAAAATGTTGATCCATCAGTCAAAGTCTAACTTAGATGAGAAAATTTCGTTTTGTAAAATAACTTATCTTTAAGGGCCTGATTATATGAGGCGAGCTGGCTCGGTAGACGGGCTAGCTCGGCAAACGAGCCAGCTCACTTCCGTGGTCTATTCCACATAAAATGTCACTTGCTATTACATGAAAGTGAGCCAGCCCGGCAAGCGGGTTGAAAATGCAAAATAGAGCATGCGCAGTTTCCTTTCATCCACGTGTCGCAGCTCTTTTCACATACAATACCAATTTAAATTCCATCTCGGCTACCCTGGGTACCAGAGCCTAATGAAAATTAAAAAGAAATAAAAAGAAAAAAGAAAAAGAGAGAAGAGAGTTCTCTCTTTTTCTTTTCTTCTTTTTATTTTTTTTAATTTTTATTAGGCTCTGGTACCCAGGGTACATCTCGGCAAACGAGCCAGCCCGTCTACCGGGCCAGCCCACTGCCGCATAATGGGGCCCTAAGACCAAAAAGTTAGAAACATGCCTGTAAGGGGTTTGTACGGGAATCGAGAATTCCACGTTCCATTGTGATCCATGATTTATGTGGCATAGAAGTTCGAACTCAATGCCATCGTCAGTTTCAGGAATATGACTTTTGATATCAGTGGCGGTGAATCATGGACCTGAATGGAGCGTGGAATTCCCGTTCCCAAACATGCCCTTTACCAGCATTTTCCCCATTTCTGGGTCTAAATGATGAGTAACTTTTTACCAAACATAATTTTCTCATCTAAGTTAGCCTTTGACTGAAAGATTAACATTTCAATTTTGAATGTAGGCCACATACTTCTTATTCCATAGCCTGCCAAACGTGTAAATATTTTGACTCACCCGGTACATTCTATTCTACTAAATACACTTCACTATCCACAGAGATTAGTACACAAGTTAGCCTGCGTGCAAACTCAAACCTCTTTCCTCCTTCGTTGAGGTTTGAGTCTGCATGCAGGCTATACACAAGTCGGCAATCCATCGGCTTTAGCAAACACAGTCCTTGATTTTTCTGCAGCAGTTTTTAACTTTACTTGTATCCCTATGTCCTTGGAGGTTGTTGTTGTTGTTGCGTCAGAAAGAGAAAAAGGGGAAGTAATTTTTCCATTGTCACTGCCAATATACTGATTGTAAAAGTCGGAAATACGGAAGGAAAGTCACGGTAATGTTGTCATACTCTTGCACCGGTCTCTTTGTGTTATTCTCCAACACCAAACAACAAACATAAGCTGTCACCAAGGGCGATATGAAATGCGTGGTTCTGATTGAAAAGGACGTAGTTCTGTTTAAAAAGGAAGCTGCGAGGGAAAATCCGCTTCTGGGAAAATTCTGTGAGAGAAACTATCTAAGATGATGTTTACAGAGCTGTAAGGACAATAAATGCTATGGAAAGCTTGAAGGTAATGCCAGTAAGGTATGAACAATTTTTCGTAGCAAACAAGCACCGATACATGTGAGCGAATTCGGCCTAGAAACACTTGCTCTCCTGATCGGGCCTAATAAACGCGCGTTTCATATCGCCCTTGCTGTCACATATCACACGACATGAGTTCTTTGTCAGGATCGAGGAGTCGAGACGAATAAACACTGTGATTCAATGAAAATGCTTTTCTCTTTGGAAAACACAACTCAACTCAGCTTTCTACACCTGTACAACTCCTGCAACTCAATCTTCACTGTCAACTTGCCTTGCAACGTTTTTGGCACGGGGCGACGGGGCGGTCTCTCTTTCAAACTCAAAATGAGGTTAATACAAAATGGCGGTTACAATTACTATATTCCAGTCTCTTACAATGTTTTGCAACCCTTTGCGAGTAAAATAAAATTCTCTGAACAACACTATTACGCTGTACTCATTGACTATTAGCCTGTAGCTTGATACAGCGTTTCTTTGCGAATCATTGGTAAGTTTACCTGTCGTCCACTATTATTCTGTAGAACTGGCTGATGACGACATGTTGTTTGCAAAAGGTCGACAAACATCACTTTCAAATCTAATTGGTAATTGAAGAAAGTGCGTCTCATCAACTTCCAAACAGGTTTTTGACAAGCACCATATAGAAAAAATCGGCTAATGTTTGTTTATACCCAATTCAAGTCCCTTGATCAATCTCTTGATAAAACATCTTTTGATTTCTCTAACATATTTCATGCCATGCAAAGTTTAGCCTGATAACCAGACCCAATTTCAAAGGAAATAGTGGTCTGTTAAATATTGACTCAAATCGTGTTCAGAGCCTCTTTTTCAACAGGGCTGCTTTCCAAGCTTTGAGGGAAATGTATGCGCATAATTATCTCAAAGCTTGAATATTATCATGAAAACAAAGAGCCAAATGCTTTAGGGCAGCAAGGGAGACAGAAAACTTAGCCCCTTGGGTGATAAAGAGTAATCAGTAATCACTCAGAACAAAGAGTAATCAGGTCGTATTCAAATTGTGGGGTGAGTGGCCGAGTGGCTTATACAGTCTTCGTCAGATGGCTGAAGTTAAGCTTGGGTCGAGTGATGTCAGATTTCGGATGGGTGACCACTGAGGCCTGACCTCACAACTCACCTCGCCGTCCTTCGGAAGGGACGTTAAACTAGGGGTCCCGTGCCTGGATGTGGCATGCAAAGTGGGCCTAAATTAGCGTTCAGTAGCTAGAAATCCTGACAAGTCCACTCAAAAGAAATTGAAAACAAACAAAAAAAACAAACTGCAGTATTCTTTTTCAGAAAAAGTTTGAAGAGCTTCCTGGGTAAATGGTTTCTTTACAAATGATTAGCAAATTATTCTAAGCAATTCTCAAACGAGGTCTGAACAAGCTTTATGGCGGTATTGAACAGACCACTATCTCCTTTGAAATTGGGTCTGGTTATCAGGCTATGCAAAGTTGTGCCATGAACGCAAAGAGTAGCATAACCATGACTTGAAATGGGTAAAACAAACCTTAGCCGATTAGGTCTAGTTTCTGGTTTCTTAAGGACTGTTTACCAAAAATGGGACGTTTGAGCAATGAGTAACCGTTAACCAGATAGAAAGGAGGCTGTTTCATCAACTGAGCGCCCAGTTTGAACGTACAAATCTTCTATTAACTCTCCATCGATGCTAGGGAACATACGACGCAACCTCGAGATGTCATCCTCCTTTGGTACAGCTCCTCGAGATTGGTATTGCTTCCTATCATTCAAAACTCTGGCGGTTTCATCCACTGAGCGCCCGGTCTGAACATACAAATCTTCTATTAACTCTACATCGATGCTAGGGAACATACGACGCAACCTCGAGATGTCATCCTCCTTTAGTACAGCTCCTCGAGGTCGGTATTGCTTCTTATCATTCAAAGCTCTGGCTGTTTCATCCAATGAGCGCCCGGTCTGAACATACAAATCTTCTATTAACTCTACATCTATGCCAGGGAACATACGACGCAACCTCAAGATGTCATCCTCCTTTGGTACAGCTCCTCGAGGTTGGTATTGCTTCTTATCATTCAAAGCTCTGGCCGTTTCATCCACTGAGTGCCCGGTCTGAACATACATATCTTCGATCAACTCCATACCAATGTTAGGGAACATACGACGCAATCTTGAGATGTCATCCTCCTTAGGTACAACTCCTCGAGGTTGGCGTTGCTTCTTACCAGTTAAAGCTCTGACAGTTTCATCCATTGATCCACCATTCTTAACATACAATTCCTCGATTAACTCTGCATCAACTCCTGGGCAAATACAACACAACTTTATGACGTCATCCTCCCTCCTGGCGACTTCCTGTTTCCGAGATTGCTTCAAAATAGATAAATGGCGGATGGTATGCTCTGTGGATTGATCATACTGAGCATACAGCTCTTCGATCAACTCCACATCAGCTTCTGGGAATGTATGACGTAACAGCTTGATGTCATTCCCCTTCGTTGTAACTTGAGATTGCTTCACGATGGACGCCAAAGGGCCTGCAAAGAGATTAAAATCTTTATCTCTGAAGAAATTAAAGTTGTCGGAGTCATGAAATAAACAATCAAAGTAAATTCGAGGCACACGGGCGGTTTTATGGGTCGCCCTGTGTCAATGCTTGATCAATTTGTGTGAGAGTGGGAGACACCGTAACTCCTTGAAACCGTGAGATATTCAAACAAGCATTAAAACAAGAATACACCAGCATCTGGAGAGCAGATTTCTTAGGAAAATCCGGGAACTTTCAAGCAGTCTTTTGTCCTGGTTGCTTTTTATGAAGGTACATAAAATTCAGCAAAACTCCACCAGTTTCGTTTTATCTGCTTTGCTTACTCGTCGCCTGATTGGTCCGTGAAAATGAGGCCTGGAGGTTCTCGGCCACGGGCTATGGGCGCAAACATCGGTAAAAAATTTTATTGCTAACTTCCCAAACTTTTGCCGTGACATGATGATGACAAAGAATTCTGATAAACTGCAACTAATACTACACTCACTATTTTTTATTCTTCCTTGCGCTTTCTCTCTTCCTTCCTTCTTTCTCTTTTTAACATCCTCGTCTGATGAAAGGTCTGACATCATGTCTTCGACTTTTTTATCCATTTCGAATTTTCGTGTGAAGAAATCGGCATTACGCCTAAGAAAAAGCAGGGAATCAAGTTTATTGCAGAATCTGGTGAGCAACAATATGGACATATTATTGGATATCCTCAATACTTTTAGAGCTAAAGATTAAAGATTTCTGCTAGTTTTAAAGTTGTGACGTCATCAAAATGATAAATCGTGAGCCACAATAACTACGAACTTCTGCTTGCTACCATCTTGCAGATTTTCAAAAAATCGAGTATTGCTTGTATCGGTCATTTTGACTTTCCTCGATCAGTTTGCGATTTATAGTGCTTTTAATCTTTTTCAAGGCTACCGATACCTCCAGTGGTACACCCTTTCATAAAAAGTAGAAAAGCTGTAATGCCAAAAATAATGACGATATCGAAAACACCTTTGCTGGAATTATGGTGAACGAGTTAAAGTCCGCTTCGATCTCCTGAGTTGGAAGAATTAGGCAATGACATTTTCCACATTCAATTTTACAGTTTTACAAAGATTCGAGCACTATGCTACCAAAACAAAGAAGCATGTCAAAAAATAACAAACCTTCGTCTTTCAGCATCCAGCCTTAATTTCCTTTGTTCTTCTGTTTCCTCTTCAATATCACTGTCGTCATCACATTCATCTTCAACAACTTGTTTGTTTCGTTGTTGTTGTTGTTGTTGTTGCTGTTTTCGTTGTTGTTGTTGATGTTGCTGTTGTTGTGGTAACTCAAAATATTCTGAGGCATCATCCGTGTGTTGGCTGTCAGTAACTGTTTCCCAATCATCTTCATCTTCATCTACTTCTTCCTCTTCATTCTCATCTTCATCTTCCTCCTCGCTTTGTTCAGTTCCCTCCTCCTCAACATCATCATTATCATCGCTATCATAATCATCTTGATCATAATCATCACCATCATCATCACCATCATCTTCTTGATCATCTTCATCTTCATATTCCGATTCATCATCTTCCGGAGATTCCTTCCTGGTGGAAGCCTTTAATGTAAATAATGATGCATTGCAAATTAACCTTTTTTTATCCATATAAAATTCTTACAATACATGTTTACCTACTCTACATATCAATACCATACAACTGCACAACACTGCAGGAGCGATAACATGAGGAGCAAAATCATATGGCCATCCCATGTTCTTACATATAACAAAAAACAGTGAACACTACTAGAATATTACACAAAAAGAAAACAAAAAATACCTGTAAAACAATCACTATACGCTAACTACGACCTAAATCAATTACAATGAACGTTTGCAGCATAAAAACTGTGTCACTGAATCACACTGAATCAAGCTGTTTCTGAAATTGCTGATTCTCTTTGAATAATAAAACCTAATGATGAGAAACATCAGTTACCTTATTTACTCCTTCTTGCCAGGCTTTAATGGTACTCTCGAGACCTTGAAAAAAGTAAAGAAACTGAGCGAGGAAACCTGACGGGATGACAGGGTAGTGTTACTATGGCACCAAGGAATGGAAACCAGTACCACATTCTGCAAAGATCATGCCACCTTCATTTGTATTTCATTAGCAAAAATTCAATAAAAAAATGCCTTTTTCAAGGAACTTTTCTGCAGAATCCGTTTTTTTAAATGAAAGATGTAAGATGTACCACACGTGCCTCGTTTGAAGAACTAAATAAAGCGGGTTAGATACGTACCTCTAGTGTCCTTTTTGCTCAGAGAAGTTCCCGGATGGCGTTCGGTCTCTAGGCTTGAATGTGGATTATATTTCCTGCATTGAGAAAATTGGATGACACATCACATAATGCAACATTTCATTCTCCAGCTTCGTGCAGCTGCTATTGAGTGGTAAAAAGTACAAACTTAGTATCTTCTCCTGAGACCTATTCCCTATTGGATTTCATTTTAAGACTTTGATTTGAATCTGCTCAATGAGCAGAAGTCTTGTCTTGTTCGTTGTCTGTTGCTCATCCGGAGATTCCTCCTTCATTGCGATGATGAAGGAAGGCTTGCAATCTCTCTGGTTTTGCCTTGAACATGAACATGAAATGTCAGAGCTCACAGTTCCATTTTCAGATTACTAATTTCTTCTTACGATATGCCAAACTTTAGGTTGAAGTGTCTAGCATTTAAATAGATCAATTAGAAATTGCCAGATTCAAAACTTTTACTCTGTTTAATCAAACGACGGAATTTTTTTCAGGACACCCGGTAGTATAATAGCGAAATAACAAAATTTTCTTTGAACACATTCGGTTAAAAACAAGATAGGTGATAGAATTTTCACATCTACCATATTAAGGATATTTACCTATGTTAGCTCCCATCATCGTTTCTCGAAATTTTTCTACTTATTTCATAGTTGCCTTCCTTGATCGATATACGTAAATAAAAACTGATGACAGCTAAACAGTACGTTGCGTTGCAAAGATAGCAAAACCAATTAAAAATTGTAAAATCAACCTCTCTATCACTTTTTGCCGCTCCTGGTCACATTTCGCCTTTCTCTCCATTTCCAGCTGTCTTTTTCTGGCTTGATTTCTTTCTGCCTGAAATGGAAACTTTCTAAATAAGATCTTAGCCGTTGTTGCTCCGAACTATATTCCTCATTTGGAAGTCATAATAATAAGAATGATAATTCATCTAAATGGTGACATTAATACAGGGTGTCTCAAAAAAAATTGTTCGACGTTTGATTAAATAGTAAAAAATAACGATACGCTAAATGCACCCTTGGTTAAGTTAGCCTTTTCCTGAGATTTTAGATTAATTTTTGACACAAGAATCTTGATAAAAAAAATACTGATAGGATGGGAGAATAAATGAAAACGGCAAGAAAAGACAGCTATCATAACAAAAGGTCTGCTTCCTGCGACCAACATAAATCGCTTTCGGAAAGCTTCCTTACTTGTTCTCTTGCTTTTCTCTTTTTTGCTTCTATTTCCTCGTCTTCCTTTCGACGCTTCTCCTCTTTATATGCATCCCTCTTTTTCTAAAAATAGATTCACAATCTTTCTGGCTATTGATAAAACTGCAATGCAGACACTTTTCTACAGCAATCATCTGAAAACACAGTGTTTTCATATTGGTTTCACAAATTTCACAAGAGAAATGGCAAGCCCTGAAACTTTGTTGCATTTAATGCGAAATTGTAATTTAAAGCTTCTAAAATCAAGGAAAAAGAATCCTTAATTTATCCTTCTACTTTATGACAAAATGCTAAATCCCCCGTTAACATTTCTTTTTCACTTGGATGATGAGTTAGTTGTCAATTACGGTTTCAGGCTGCCGTATGCATTTTACGTACTTTAGGTTTGCGAACTGGCTATTCAGCAGTTGAACCCCTTCGTTTGAAATCGCTTATCGCTTTGAAATTGCACGTTAATCAAAATCAACTCATCTTAGCATCACAAAATCCGCTTTGGCTGATTTCCTATAAAAACCTGCACACAAGAGCCATAACTTTTGGCTGAAATTATGGAGGAAAATTTTCTCAACACTGCACAAACAAATTGCGCCAAACTTGAATGAATTATGTTTCAAAGCAGTGCTCAAAGCATGTCTTTTATTTGGTTTTAAAAAGTAACTGTCTTCTGAACTGTATTATTCTTAAATTTTATACCCCACATCAAGAAACTCTATAAGATACACTCAAGAAATGATGGGTCCTATATGAGGGTTTTTACTGTAGTTCAAATAATAGATTATCTCTATATCCTTATAGAGGCAAATCAAAGCTACAATAGCGTTCGAAATTTGAGATTGTAAAACATTTCGAAAGCGAACAGATTTCTGAGACTTTCTCTGAGGTCGTGAACGAACTTTTAGACTTCTTAGGAAGTCGTAAAGAACGCTTTGAGAATTACTACCATATTTCGGGGAAGATTTTTAGGGTTGTTTCAAGGATCTTTGAAGATTTTTCAGACCACCTGGATATTTGAAGATATTTTGGGATTTTGTACGAAAGTATACAAGATTTTTGGAGCGATTTGCCCATTGGAGTACTCGTGATTTTGAAAAATAACATATACATCGTTTTGACAAATTTCATTTTCATTTTTTCATTTTATGATATTTATACAGGTTTAAAAAGGTTCATAACTATATATGATTTTCAACCTGACCTGTTTAAAAGATTGAAATACATACCAAAACAAAAGAATTACTGACCTAACCTAATTTACAATATCTTACAAAACTAAGGCAATAAAAGAGGACGTAAAAATGAAATAAAAGTTATCCCCCACTATAGCTGTTCTTTGAAAGTTTTCAGGGAGGGGGACAATTTAGTAGCTCTTTCCAGGCTGTTCCACAGTTTTGCACTGCGATAAAAAAAGTCCTTTGGCCACTAGTCGTTTTTCGGAACGGTATCTTAAGATCAATTTCTGATGAGCACAGAAACCGCTGTCTTTCATCCGAGCATTTTGCGAATAATTTTCTCAAATAATTTGGTGCAAGAGAATTTAAAGACTTGTAAGTTAGCGTGGCTGTCTCCTTTCTTACAAGATCACTGATAGTTGACCAGCCAAGGCTCTGAATTATCGGAGCAGCAGAGGCATCGTATGGGTATACACAGAAGGTAGAAGAAGTTATTGAAAAGCCGACCTTCATTTCAAAGGCCTTTCTTGTTTTTCCTGCAATGGAATCAGATTCGCCTTGTCTTGTTTCAGTCTCAGCAGGTATTGGTAATTGTTTCTGTTTGCTGCAATCTATGGATAAAATCATAATATGCCAGAGGACATGTAAATCTTTCAGTATCATAATGTAAAAGATAAGATAAAAATCAATGTATTGTCCTGGACAAGTAGCAACAAGTATCGGTAAACAATAAAATCTGACAAAATTCAGAGGTGGATGGGACCCACTCCAGACTCAATTGACCTCTTCAACAACGCTATCAAGTTTTGCAAATAGTCTATATGGCTAGCTTATTTGTACCCTCCGTTATCACTCTTGCGTTCTCATTCTCTCTAAAGTTCACGCTGATATTCTTACAATTTAGATTCCTGCCAAAATCTTAAGCTTACGGAGGTAGTTGCAAACGTCATGCTTGGCGAATCCATCTCTTTTTATGCTCTACGAAAAAAGTGGTAACGAAGAGATGCCACGTGCCAATTATGCTGGATGACAGAGTTCCTTTAAGCAGAAAAGCAAAATTTTTTTCTTATTGCAATGCTCTTGTCCTCCAAGATGTGTTATGGGAAGGGACAGTGTTCCTCTGCCTCTCTTCTCTTTACAGATTTCAACGAATGGTTAGAATGGTCAGGAGCTACAGGAAATTCTCTGAATTGAAAATAATATTTTCGTATGATACATACAGCATATCCCAAAAACATGTGCACTGTTTGAATGACTGCTGCGGGGCAGCCATAAATCCAAGTTTTCCGTTGTCAAGATTTTTAATAGGAGAGACATCAACGTTAAGGTTGATTCTGAGTTTGCGCAAAATTGATCGGTAGTTGTTGATTTACGCAGCAACAACGTCAAACTTATTGCCTGCCTCAAAACCAGAGGATTAAGGAATCTTCAGTTTGTTAAAATTCAAAGAAATTGAACGAAAAAAGTACCTGACCCGGTTTTCTACTCAGACAGTCAAGAATTCGATCTTATGATAACCAAGAATATTGGGTTGCTAAAAATGGTGATTGGGAACACAAGTGCTGCAGGCCATGATATGCATCCATTTGTTATAGGTAGGTAGGTAGGTAGGTAGGTAGGTAGGTGATCATATTTAACGTGGCTAGCCTGCGAAAGTCTGAGAGAGACTTATTTCCAGCACGGATGTTTGACCATCAACCTGCCGAAGCAACCAGATTTCCCTCACATGGCTCCGGTCGACCCGGGCTAGAATTACGGACAGCGACCAAACTGTCCAGCGTGGGATTCGAACCTACCGCCGTCGAGACCTATGGTTCACGAGTCTGTCGCCTTAACGACTCGGTCACGCGAGATCGCTCTTGTTTTGTCTCTCAAAATGAAGTTCTTTCAAACCAACAATAGTGCGTTCAGCAGGCTGCCTTGTTGTTGTTGTTATCTTATTTTACATCGATTATTTACATTTTACTAGCTTACTGTATACAAAATGTACAAGTAAACTAATCTAAATCGACGAAAAATGCCTGGTCAATATTCTTGAGTTTTGTTGTCATTTATCACGCCCGAATATGTTTCTTGACATAACTGCAAAGTTTCAGCCCATTTCATGCTAAAATTCAAGTAATAAGGCTAAGTACGGAGATGAAATCCTCTGGTTTTGAAGCAACCGGTGATATGACTTTCTTTCTCAATAAATCAGCCACCTCTTGTTGGATTTGCTCGAAGTCGGTGCCAAATTTTAAGTTGAAATCTCTACTGTTCAAAAAGTTGAAAATTGGAAAGCTGGAGTTATGGCTCCTCCACAGTTGCCATTCAACAGGCGTACATGTTTTGGGGCACCCTGTAGAATCTTGCTAGTTAATTATTTCGTCTCGATTATATCGAGTGGCAAGTGCAATCCTCGCGCTTGGCACATTGACGTTCCCTAAAGGCATTTCATAAATCACACAGTAACTCATTTGATTACAATTAAATGGCATAATGGCTCTGCCTACGGACATTAAAATTGACACTCGATGTATCAGAAATAATTTAATGAACTAACGAGACTCGATGTATCATTCACAAATCTTGCTTTTGATTCAGAGCTTTCTTTTGCCCGTGGAGTGATCTCTGGCGATAATTAGGGATGTGGCCTTCCCTGGCCCCCTTAGAGGCTTCACTAGGCGCCTATTTAAATCAATCACCTTAATGATGGTAACAACAAACATAACGTCGATTTACATACCATAACTGCCTCTTTGTCCCGCTATCTTTTTAGTTCCTTCGCAAACCCTCTCTTGAACTTTGAATTGTTCTTGAACTTTGAATGGTTCTTGGAAGAAATCCAGATCGCGCCTGCTGGGCAAGAGAAAAAGTCAGGTAAAAATAATTTTGCCCTGACATGGCTCCAATGCGGAAAAATTTAATTCGTCCAGCGAGCCCAAAAAAGTTCCCCAACATTTGCCATGTTGCAGTTAGCTTTGTTACTGTTCATCAGTTCATATGTTTCCTGCTGAGCAAAATTTTGGATCTGAGTTTGCTGCTTATGATTTCGATTTGATTTCCTTGAAATATATCATACAGGGTAATAGATTCAGTGATTAAGAAAAAACTGCTTTACAATGTGCCCTGTCTAAAAAAGCAGGATGCTAATCTACATACAATTCTATAACAAAGATAAACGAAAATTAATATACCGGGTGAGCCAGAAAAAAGTTTCCAATTTTGAATATTCATAACACCAAGACTACTTCACGGATTTGAATTATTCACATTCTAGTTAAAAGCCGATAGATCAAAGTAGTTTTGTGATTTTTGTCGCTGTCCTACCAGCACTACAAATTTTGTTTACTTCAAATTTACAAAAATTTCATGGTTGCAAAATGACTGAAAAATGGCTTAAAACATTTTTACCGTAAAAACCGTAAAAACAGTCCCTCAGGTATTGCTGTTTCTCAGTCTTTGATCTCTGTTGTGATTTTTCTAATATAGACTGTATACTTCTACCATGTTTTACATTATTGGTTTGATGAAAAGTTAGTTTCTTTATAATTTCACTATTAGGGCGTCTGATAGTTTGGCTATCCATTTATGCTGTTGTTCTGTGTAGAACAATTCGATGGAGTCTGTTTGCGTTATAGAAAACAGATCTCTGTCTCTTATGACATATCTCCAATCGACTGTCTAAGACCTTTCTGCTGATGGATCAGGTTGGTTGACTCTTTTGTACCCATTGGTGACCATTCATGCTTGAATGCAATGAAGAGAATAGTTAAAATGTAGCATAGAGCTCAAAAGGTGGGTGTAAAATTGTATTACATTTTTCTTTGAATTAAAGTTCTTGAAAGGAACTTCAGGTAATTCACAATAAATTTGCCGTGGCAATTTCTCGATACCTTGACTACTTTCAAAATGGTGGCTTTTATTAATTTTGAGACTGTGACATCATCAAATTTCTAAATCCTTAACCAGAAGAGCAACAGATTTCTGCTTGCAACCATGTTGTAGACATTCATAAGCCATGGTTATCTTGAAGATTGTATCAATTTCCCTCGATTGATTTAAGATTTACGATGATTCTAATTTCTTCAAAATTTTCGATGAATTTTTGCAAAATAAGTCAAAATGCCGCCATTTTGAAAATAATCAATATATCAAAAAATTGCCACGGTAGATTTACAGCAAATTACCCAAAGTTTCTTTCAAGCACATGAATTCAAAGAAAAATGTGATACAATTTTATACCCACCTTTTTAAAGATTTGAAAGATTTGAGCCGTATGCTTTAAAATGTCCTGCTTTCTTAAAAGGAGGTCAAGATCCAAAGATATCTATCCGTGCAATACTGTGCAATAATGAAAAAATTTGTACGAAGTTTTGAGCGATGGAACTGGGACCTATACAATACGGCAGACCATTCATGATTTCTAAGAAGCACAAAGGAAATCCAGTTCTTGCTGATCTTGTATGTGTTGTACACAATCCTATGATGCACTATGGATGCAAATTTCACTTCCAATGTAATTCATGCTGGAGAACTTTTACTTGACTTGAAGTTGTTCTTCTTTATTGACACACGAAAAAGGATCTATTTTCACAACTTCCTGCAAGAAATCATCAAATAAAATTTCCTGGGACTGCCCGGTCACATGGCCAGGTGGGTACTCATGCCCTGGACCACCAGGTACATAACACGGTGATTTCCTGGCAAGAAACAGGTCCTAGCAAGACAAGACATAATCATTTAAAAATAAACTCTATTTACTTGTTGACGAGCTCTTTCTCTCCTTTCATCTATTTCTTGATCTTCCCTTCTCCTTCGTTCTTCCGTCCACGCATCTCTCTTTTTCTAAGAAGGCAAACATAGATAGCAAAAGTACTGTAAATACTCGGATACGCTCTGAAGGATACAGTAAAAACCCACATAAAAGAAACTGCCAGCCAAGAGCACTAGGGATCGAACGAATGTTTCCTTCCTGGTAGCAAGCTGAGCATTTATAATTCTTCTTACACATTTTCTTCTTTTCCCCCAAAATATTGCCCCATTCTATCCATTTTGCTCTCTCTCTTTCTTTCTTCCCTTCATCCACCCATCCATCCGTCCATCAATCCATCCATCCATCCATCCATCCATCCATCCATCCATCCATCCATCCATCCATCCATCCATCCATCCATCCATCCATCCATCCATCCATCCATCCATCCATCCATCCATCCATCCATCCATCCATCCATCCATCCATCCATCCATCCATCCATCCATCCATCCATCCATCCATCCATCCATCCATCCATCCATCCATCCATCCATCCATCCATCCATCCATCCATCCATCCATCCATCCATCCATCCATCCATCCATCCATCCATCCATCCATCCATCCATCCATCCATCCATCCATCCATCCATCCATCCATCCATCCATCCATCCATCCATCCATCCATCCATCCATCCATCCATCCATCCATCCATCCATCCATCCATCCATCCATCCATCCATCCATCCATCCATCCATCCATCCATCCATCCATCCATCCATCCATCCATCCATCCATCCATCCATCCATCCATCCATCCATCCATCCATCCATCAATCCATCCATCTATCAATCCATCAATCCATCCATCCATCCATCAATCCATCCGTCCATCCATCC